>JAVCKT010101054.1:6102-27910 GCA_032273925.1 Rhynchotus rufescens | reverse complement strand
CTGGATGCCGCCCTGTGCCACATGCTGTAGGTGTGCCTGCTTGAGCAGGAAGGTTGGACTAGATGATCTCTAGAGGTGCCTTCCAACCTTGAATATTCTGTGATTCTGTGAAAAGTCCTGTGGGGCATCACGCATCCCATGGGCTTTGCTACCTTTGACCTGAGGAGTTCTGTGCTTGTTTGACAATAATACCTGGTGCTTTTCCCTTGTAAGGAAGAACAGTATTCTAATTCCTATGCTTGCAGAAGGAGAAGGCAAGTGACTTGAGCAAAATGAGCTGGGGAGGGGGGAAGGAGAGAGAAATGGATTTAGATATACTACTTAAACACAAGGTGAGAAAAACTTAACTATTTATTTGATGGGTTATAGCAGAGCTGTCTGAGGCATCCCGGAAAGCGCTGCCACGTCACTTGCTTTCCACAGGAGAGTAGATTGGCCTGTAGTTGTTGTTGAAAGATATGGGAGAAAGCACTTCTTGACCAGTTTACAATAGGGAGACAGACAAATTTAGTATGAAGAGCACGATAGAAATTGTATAGAAGGTATATGCAAAGTATAGAAAGAGGTGCAAAGTATCATGAGAGTGAGCATAAGATGGAGACCTTGCTGAAGCTTTCTAGATGGAGTGTGACCCTGTAAGTGTGTATGAAGAAGGCAGAGGCTTTAGCAGTGACATACAGAGCTCTGAGTGAAAAGAAGCCCCAACCTTTAGCTTAGAGCTGGGCTCTGCTCTGTGATTCCTACTGGTAACGATGCTTGTTTGGTAACTGTTGTGATGGCTGTGCCCAGTAGAGCTGGGTCTGAGCCTAATGTCTGCTAGGAGGGGTAATATGTTAGCTGGTGTGATAGGTAGGGACTGACTAGTTCTTGAAGATGATGCTATGGGCTCAGTGCACCTTTATGGAAAGGAGCTGTTACTGCAGACTGAGTCCTTAGCCTCTTAACCTCCTCCTTTCTGCAGGGGGAGCTGGAGTCTGCTTAAAGATGCTGTGCCACTGGGTACACCAGAAGGGAAAGGCTGTGTATGGGGGACAATTTAAACATCTGTAGGGTTTTCCTTTGTTTCTTTTATTACTCTTGACATGTTTGTTTGCTTTTTTGTTTTCTTCTCCCCTGCCTTAGATATTCTGTTAGACTTGGGCACACCTGTACCTACATCGAAGGCACCAGCTACTGCAGACCTCTGGGGAGACTTCAGCACTGCATCCAGGTAAACTGTGGCAGAGGAAACAGCACACAAGGGCAAGGTCTGGAGAGGAGCACTGGAAGAACCATGGGCTATGAAATCTGATATTGGATCTGCTTCTCTCATTATCCTTTCTTTCTGTCCTTTTTCAGTGCTGTTCCTAATCCGGCTCCTCAGCAATCCAACTGGGTCCAGTTCTGAGTGGTCAAAGCGGTGGAATGGAACAAACTGATGACCAAGAGGCTCCAGAAACACCCAATGGGATCAGAGGGGGATACAAAGCTCTTTAGTCTGCAATCAAAACCAAGTCGGGACAGTTCCTCCTTTTTAAAATAGATCTTCACTTCAGTCAAAATGTGCTAATTTAACCCCACGCTGAAACCTAAAGAGAACACACTGGCTCCTCATGTGGTGGGCAAGGAGGAGGGATAGCCTCATTTCTTCTACTCACCTGGTGGTTATATGGTACATCCTGGCTCTTTTTTTTCCACACCCCACAACCCCCCCACCATGTTTCTATATAGGGAAAGCAAAAATCCTGAGGAAGGCTGGTACAAGAGTAGGCTGGGTAGGGGCATCGGGGGTCCTTTCCCTCTAATAATTCCCTGATTAGGGCTTGTTGCTTTCTGCGGCTGCTTTCAGCAGTGACTAGAGTCTGTGCAGCTTGGCCTACAGTGCTGAGGGCACCGCTGTGTTTGGCTGCGACTCAAATGGAAGCTGCAAGGAGATGGGTTTTGTCCATCTCTGCAAGTCTCAACACAAAACGTGGTGTGTTGAGGAGCGAACCTCCCCGTGCTCACACTAATCTCCCTCTGTTTGGTGCAGTTCTTGCTAGCGCTTGGCACCCTTGTGGGAGGAGGGTGCAGGACACTAAGGAGACCTGCTGCTGCCACTGTGTTGTGGCTCCAAACGGGCATGCCATCGTGAGGGTCACTGGAGGAAACGCTCCCGTTATCACTTCCCCTTCACCCCCCTGTGCAAATGTGCTCATGCCATTGGGCTGTTTTAATTGGAAATAGTTTTAAAACAAGCAAACGAAACAGAAGGGAGAGAAGCCTTTCTATAATTTATGTAGTTATGTACACTAGGTGATAACCAGGTGACTCCCCTCAGCATTTCATGTTCCTGCATCACTGTCCTGAGCCCTGTCTTTGTGTTTGTCAAGCAGAACACATTGTGAATTTGCACTGCTACAGCTGTAAGAACCACTGTGGGGAAAATGGGATATTTTCTAGTGAATGGACAGTCCCCTTACACCCTACACTCATCATGTGGGCAAGAAATGTATAGGAGGCCCAAGCTGGAGTGCTGTGGCAGCTACATTTTCTCATCGATTTCCTTCTTGTGGTAGACTTTCGAGGCTAAGTTTCTTGAAATGTGTTCTGGTTGTTGTATTTTTTTTTAAAAATGTTTAATGATTATCTACCTTCCTGTGTGTTTCAGGAAGTTAGAAAGTCTGAGGCAGAAAGCCCTTAGTGTCTCCTGTTCCATTTGTGAGAGATTCCTTAGGCTCCCTTAACTATCCCACTTGTAACTGCTATGGATGTGAGGTGGGGTATGAGTCTGCTGGTCACATGGACAACGCTCCAGAGCAGGCTAGAAAACAGAAGTCCTTCCATGCTAGCTGATTAGCAAAAACACTAGTAGCCAAGATGGGCTCAGGAACCTCTCTGTAGCTTTGACCCCCTTCATGGAACACTGGAGTTTTATATTTCACAGGAAGGCTTCTTATTTTGAACACTCAACAAGCAGTAATATTTCTGTAACTGGAACAAACTGTGCAGAACCCTTGCAGAGTGTAATTTTGCCCTCTGAGACTAAAATTTTATGATGAGGCTCTTAGGATAGAGTAGATACTGGCTAGAGCAAGTAGTTACTGGTTTACACCTTATACCTGCAAATCATTTTCTGTCTTCATACCACACTGAGGGCATTTTGGAGACAAAGTTTTGCTCACACCATTCCTCTGGGAAACTTGAGTTATTTTTGTTTTTAAATAGCTCTAAAGCTGCTGCAGCTTCACTTGAAGTTCTCCAGACCTTTCTTGGATGTGTATCTTCAATCACTTAATACTCATCTCTTTTGTTGTGCCCCCAGCTTCCTCCCTGCATCAGTCACTCCCGTGTCTGGTTGTAAATCAGCTCCCAGCTTCTGAGTTTGTCACCTGCTAGCAGTCCATTCTCCTCCCTTGTGTTCTTTAGGCTAAGCCGTGGTCTCTGCTGGCTGTCTTGCTTTCCATGCCTCACTGTCGGGTTATGTCATTTCAAGTACGTATCATTTCCCCAAACCAAGGAAGCTCATAGCAACCAGGAGCCTCTTATTCTGTGTTCTGTCTTAATTAGTATTCTGGAGATAATATACTATGTATTTGAATAGTTGAAGTAAAAATAAAAAATATATGTATATAAAGCATAAAATGTACTGGTGCAAAAAGCATAATATGTACTGGTGCAAAAATGGTAATTAAACAAGTAATGTTGGGGAAAAGAATGTCATGAGTCTTCTGTGTTGTCAAATTGTTGTTGCTTTGGCATCTCTGCAGATTGAAGGTTAAGTCTCCAACAAGCCCGCAATAGCCTTGTCCCTCTGCATCATATCCTGCAGTCTGGACAAGAGCAGCATTAGCACTAATGGAGATTCAGCCTAGCCTAGGAAAAGCCTGGAACAAGGAGATACGAACAGCCTAAGGCTCTTTCCGATGTTTTAAACAAACAAAAACTACCCTACCTGTGGGAACAGGCTTGGCTGTAGGTGCAAGGACAAAACTAGCAAGTGGGAGAACTTTGAATTGTGCCGCTATTTAGCATATTAGACGGGGGTGGTTTCTGCATCTTGAGGAAGTTTGTCAGAATTGATTCTTGCAGCCCTTGTAAATGGGAAGTAGTCTGAGCAAGGTCAGGTGAGTGGGCCCTTTGTCAGGGAGCAGCAAGGCCTGGCTGCTCTGAGTGGGAGGGTAAGCTGGAAGCTGAGAGTTGGAGCAAGGGGACAAGTCGGAGCAAGGCAGGAAGCCAAACTCTCAGAAGATGGAGAATGTGCTCAGGGCTGTGACATACTTAGATGTTTGGGTTGGTTGAGTCTACTCAAAGTCATTTCTTCTTGTACAACTCCACTTGCTCAGTCTTCCTGTGTGAGGAAAGCAGAGTTCTGCACAACTCAGGGTCTTGAAAGTACCCCTGGAAGTCTTGCAGCCTGGTGCAAGGTGAGAAGGCACCAGTAAATATTGACTTTCATAAACCCCTTTGTCAAATGTGTGTAAATATTCCAGCATTTGTTACAATCTCGAAAAAATAGCTTTTCCTTCAGATCTAGGAACAAAGTCTGGGGTCAGAGGTATATCAACGTAAATTTAAGTTTTATACAGTCTTTGGGAAGATGAGGAAATATGAAGGATTGTCTCTGTGTGAAGGCGTAATTAGCACTTTTGTGAACCATGTGGCCATAGCTTCTCCACACAAATGCTGAGTGCTCTCTCCAAGGCCACAGGCTTCACACTGCTGCCTTTGAAACAGGTCATTGGGTTTGGCAATCCAGTAGTTAGATTTGGCCCAGGTCTTGGATTCAAATGTAATGTAGCTACGGCAAACAGCTACAGTATCATCTGTATCTAATCTTCAACAATTTCTGGCCTTGAAATTTGTTGCTCAGTCCCAAAAGAGGAAGGAGGTGGAGGTGTTATCATATGAGGAGAGACTGACTGAGCTGGGCCTATTTTCTCTGGAGAAGAGAAGGCTAAGAGGGGATCTGATCAATATGTATATACATGAAGGGGAAATGTAGGGAGGAAGGGGCCAAGCTCTTCTCAGTGGTGGCCAGCGATGGGATAAGAGGAAATGGGTGTAAGTTGAAACACAGGAAGTTCCATCTCTATATGAGGTAGAATGTCTTTCCTGTGAGGGAAACAGGCTGCCCAGGGAGATTGCGGAGTCTCCTTCTCTGGAGATCTTCAAAACTCACTTGAATACAGCCCTGTGCCCCATGGGTGTCCCTGCTGGAGCAGGGGAGTCAGACTACATGATCTCTGGAGGTCCCTTCCAACCTCAACCATTCTGTGGTTCTGTGTGACATTCTCCATAAATGACATAGAACAGCTGTGGGAGAATGAATATGGTTGTGTTCTCTGTTGGCTTTGATTGGATGACTGGTTAGTTAGAGGAGAAAAACGTATCATCACTCCTCCAAAAAAGCAGTCTCATGTTAACAGTGTGTGTCGAAATAAGAGGGTTAGGGATTCTTGAGGGGTTCTTGTCTATTTGAAAGTTCTCTGGATACTGTTCTTCTGTTTCAAAATGGCCTGTACTTGAAGGATTTTAGGAACCCCCCATCACAGAACATACATCTTTTTCTCATTGCAAAGGTGCCCAAATTTGATATCTTTCAGCACACTGGCTTTTGGGCATGCTTCCTTCTGCTTGAACCTGTTCTTTCTAAAACTTAATGGGGACAACAGTGTACACAAACCGTACTGGTAAGGAATTTTTATTTCTCATATTTTCTGGGCTCCCTTCCTTCACTATGTCCTCTTTGGGACTATAGCTAAACGGTGAGGAGAACGGTTGGACTTGGTCAAAACGCTAGAGGGTAACCCTTGGTGGTTTTGGTAAGGAGCCAGGGTTGGTGCTGAGGCCTATGCTGATGGCTGCCACCTGCCAGAGATCAGTGTGGCTTTTCACTAATACCTCTCTTTTCTTCCCCTCCTGTCAGTTCTTCCCTGCTTTCCCCTTCACCAGTGGATGCTCTAATTCCCTCGTCTCTGAGCTTTCATGACTCCTTTTCTTCCTGCGTCTCCTAGTACCTCCTTATTGCACTCAGTTTATTCTATCATCTGGAAGTGACCTTCCAGACGAGGTCACTTCTCCCTACAGCTCTGGCCGGAGTTGTCAGTCTCGTGCGAGGAGGACACGCACAGAGACAGAGAGCTGTAGTGTCCTGCCCCTCCCTGTAGTGTCCTGTCCCGGAGCTATTTCCTTACAGCACGGCAGACACTTGCTGCTGGATCCCTTCTCACCAGCTGAATCCCTCAGTGGCACTCAAGGATCAATGTCACTGCCCAGCTCTGTTCCAATACCTCTCTTCTCTCTACTCCTTTTTTGTTTTTTCCTCCCTGGTGTTCAGTTGCCCTCAAAATCTTTAAAAAGGCTTCTGCTTTCAGTATGCATAGAAGAAGATTTTAAAACTAGTTCTGATCGCTTCAGATAGTTGTTTCTGAGACTCTCTTTTTTGCATTGTGGTTTAGGGGTTTTGCATCCATTGGAGGTCATGAGCCTTTCAATCTTCCTCCTTTCAATGCAAGGTCATCTTGTTGAAGGGTGTGTACTGATAATTCCTTTAGTTTTACCTTTTGTCCACACCAGCCTCCTTTTACCTGATCTCAGATCTGCTAAAGAGGTGCTAGGCATTGGCTTTGGGCTGTCAATTTGACATCCAGGTGTGATCTCCATGACACCTGTAGTAGCTGTGTTACCTTAGCTGCACCTCTCATTTCTGAGTTCTAACAAATTTTTCATTTCCCTGCAGTTTCCTGTACAGCTGTGCTCAACTTCCTTAAAAAGGGGATTTTTTTTTTCTTTTTTTGGATATATGAGGTCACAGCCCTAGGACACAAGGTTTCTTTTCTCGGTAAACTCCATTTTAACCCAATTAGTTCAGCTTCATTTTTCAAATCAATTAAGGCACTTCTCTGCTGCTATGTGGACCTGTTTGCAAAATAGAGTGAAACTGGCTATGAGGCAAAATATCTGCAGCTACTACCTTCCTAAAACTTCACAGGGAGAAAAAAGCTGAGGTTAGTCAGGGGATAAAGAAAGTTAGTGTCTCCACTGCTTTCTGCTCAGGCAGTTGGTGCTTACATAGCTCCAGAATGACCACAAAAAGGCAGCAGCCTCAACCTCAGTAAGGAGAGGATTCAGAAATATTGTGCTGAGCAAGCTGGAGAATCCTAAGAAGCTGAGGACTGTGAGGTAAATGGGAATTGTAAGTGTGGGAGGTATCTGAAGTATCCGACTGAAGCTGAGAGGAAAGACATACGTGAGGGAACACAAGTGTCGTGGGAGGCCCTGGATTTGCTGCACTGGGTGGGCAGAATAAACATGGAGGGGGAAATGGAGGAACCACAGTGCGAGTGCTAGGAAACAGAGCTTGCAAGGCTTGTTTTTTAGCAAAGTAGGATAGTGATCAGGCTTCTGTGCTCCGAAGGGAGCAGATTTAGCTTTTTGTTCTTTTTTTTTTTTTTTTCCATTCCCATGACCGCTTTCTGGTCTTGCTTCTGTTCCAGTTCCCACTCCATTACTTGTTAGCAGTGCCAATGAAATTCAAAGGCATTAATTTTAACATCAGGAATATTATCTCAGTGTTATTGCACGGTGCCTTGTACTGTGTTCTGTGGAGGTGGAGTTTAGAGTTCAGCCTTGACAGCAGGCAGCAACTCTGCTGATGGCTGAGGGAGAAAAATTGAGCCATCTCCTGATGTCTGGGAGAGATATACTATATCTTAATAAAATCAGCAGCTGGATTTGCATACAAGATGCATCAACAGTGTTTGCAGATGTATTTCAGAAGGAAAAAAAAATGAGACTAAGGCTACATAGTTAATTCTTTCTCTATCTGTGGTTTGTGGTTCCTCTTTTTATATGCTGGTCAATCTAAAATCCTTCCAGGAAGTAAATCTGTCTTCTGTAAGGCTGAGTCTGCTATGACTTGGCTATGGGCCAGGCAGAGGATCACTCTGGCTGAAATTTCACCATGAAATTGCAAAGCATAACTAGGCTTCAGCAATCACAAAGATAATACTTAGATCCTTCCTGATGGACATAGGTATGTATAGGTACACTTAGGTCCCAACAAGCCAGAAGACAAACGAATGAGGAACAAGGGTGTTGAAAAGCAAAAGAGGCTGCATACAACCTTCCAAGAGACTGGGCTCCTATCCTGCAGCCGCTCTTGTTGCATATGGGACTAAGTCACTCTCTTTGTATGCAGAGTGAGAAAAACTTTTTAAAAAGTCAATCTCAATACAACAGATATGATGCTTTTATAGTAGCTGATGGAGTGAGTATTCCTTGGTAAAGCCATACAGCTGTATATGCCCTTTTACTGTTTAGGAGCAGCTGTTCTCAATAATCAGTGCACAAATGCCTACTACATCCCTCCTTTGCTCTTTACCATCTGCTACACTGTGCTCCACTTTTCTCAGATGCATGTTCTTCCTTCCACAGTCCTGTTTTACCTTTGGCCTTGTCCTGTGTGCTTTTCATGCCGGCTCCCTGAATATCCAGCTTTCATGTCAACCTGGCCTGCTTTGAAAATCTTCCTGTCAGGCAAACCAACTAAGGAAGCAAGCCAACTAAGCAAGCAAACTTCTTTCTTCAGCTTTTCAAACTTAAAAATGGAGCCCAACTCACTGAAAGCAACGTGTAAGTCAGGCCATGATAGAGATCTTGTGTGTGCAAAACTTTTCCCAATAATCCCTCAAGCCGTATTTTATTTTTCTTCTCTAGTTCTCACTGGGTATGTCAAATATGATTTTCATTTTTTCCTCTGCCTAGGGCTAGAACTTTCCAGCATCACCTCCACAAGGAAGGTTACTTGTCTGAAATTTCTGCCGATGCTGGCTACTAACAGGGATTCATTTCCCAGAAACTTAAAATCAGTAGTAACAATGAAAGAAATACAAAAATAAGTGGAGTGATGTTTAAAAGCAAAACAAAACAAAACAAAAAAACTAAGGGAGAGACAAGATCTCAAAAGGGAAAACTATAGGCTAGAAACTGAGTATGTGTTTTGGGGAAGGAGGAGTGCAACTTCCTTTTCAGCTGCTGGGTTCTTGTTTTTCGTTTCTCTCACAGGAACTTCCAGTCCTGGGGCTGATTTCTTCAGCTAAGAAATCAAGATCTGTTCAGAGTGTTTCTGAGCTCCCAGCAAATCTTAGATTATCTGTAGTATTTCATTCGCCTTTTCGCTAACATTCATTCGTCTTTCTTCACAGGCAAAGAATGAAAGAGCAGTTGGAAAAGGCTTCGTGACTTGCTGGTGTCTTCCTCTGAAACCAGGGACCTGGAAGTCCGAGCTTTTATGTAATAAACCCAATAACAGGGATCAGTAACGTTGTGATTGAATGGCATCAGAAATCACCTATGCTGAGGTGAGGTTCAAGGATGCAGCACCGTCTGCAGACATCAAAGGTAAGGAATACGTGGTTGTTAAGGGAAAAGAGACCCAGGAGGGAACGGGGGTTGAGGAACAGGGGTTAGATACTTTTGACTCTTGGACTGTATTTCTGCCCGTGTGAAAAAATGATGAGGCAGAGAAATTGTCTGTCACTACTTAAGCAGACTAGAGGAGTTTTCAAGTGGGAGGATTAAAGAACATTTGCAGGAGGAGGAATGGGAATCTTTTAGTAGTAGGGAGTTGAGACATGAATGAGGGTGGCTAGTGAGAAGACAAGCAGCAAGTCAGATAAAGACTCAGGAAGGAAAGTATTTTGCCTCCTCTAGTTCCCCTGGTTGCCTTACCAGGACTGGTGAATGGTAGAGGTAGAGTAGTAACGCTTGGCACTGCTGTGATACAGGTAGTAGCTGCTTCTTTGCAAGATTTTCTAGCCTTATCTTGAATTAGAGTGATTTTTTTTGAGAAATATCAAATACAAACAATGGAGACTATGATTTATAAATGATTTGTGCTGTCACAAAGGCAAAGGGACTCCTAGGGTGGCAAGTGGCAGGAAATAAGCACAAAATCTGCCTTTGGTCTCAAAGAGTGAGGCTACAGATTCCGGCCTCTGGAGAATTTGGGAGTGGGAAACCAATATGTCTCTTTATATTAGAGCAGACATCTGCACCCTATTGAGAGATGACAGTAGATGTGGAAACAGTTCTGTGGTCTTTTGTTTGGTTGTGAAATCACTCTTGCAGAATACAGACACAAAAGTCAAAAAGAAGAAAGAGCTTGAACAAAACATCTGATATATACGTCAGAGGAATTATCTGAGACTTGGAGAGAGATCTGATTCTGTGATTGATGTCTACTCTCCTGAAAAATAATGAATATGCCAACAGCATGTTATTTCTGTTAAAATCATGTTTACAAAGTGGTGTTTTTTTTTCTAAGCTTTATGCAGATTTAAGGCCTGTTTTGATCCATGTACATACTGTAGTCATTATCCTACAGACAGGAATACATAAGGATGTTTGATCCGCATGTGTGGCTTGCTGCTTCCATCCTGCTGTTGTGCAGGGCCCAGAGAATTGTGTTTAGATACATACCTTTATATATCTTTATTGCTGCAAAGGACTTACTGAACTAGATCTTTACCTTGGATTTCATTGTTCCCACACAGAGCAGACATCAGCTTTGTGTTTCTTCCTTGTCTGCCCTGAGGTGTGAGTCATGGAAATAAAGCATGCATGTACCCATGACTAGGTGCCGGTGATGTTCTGATGAACTGAGATCAGCTGGTGCACAGTTACAGCTCACATTTCCATCACAGTGAACTGGTGGTGATGATAGTTCAATGTTCCCCATGATCTATTCCAAAGATACCTGATACAGTTGGGTTGTGGATGACAAGCTCCCCTATGGGTTTGGGCATGTGCTCAGGTCCTGATTTTGGGTGGGCCTGTTCAAGTGATCCCATAGTGGTTGAGTGGTTGTAGCTTGTAAGTTGAAGCCAGTGAAGTATTTAGGAGCACCATTGCACATTGCTCACAGCCTTACTGAATGCTAGTAGGACAGAATAAATGATTGAAAGATTAAGGGAGTCTTCCTGCTCTGTTGCCCTTCAGAGTGGTTACTCTGGCCCTCCCAACTCCATGTTGATAATGGTCAAGCTCACCTGGAGTTTCCCATTTTTACTGTCTTCCTATTACATCCTAAAGACTCCAAAAGTGGCAGTCTTTGGAAGAGAGAAAGGAGAAGGCAGCACGTTTATTGTCAGCCAACCTGTCTGTGGCAGGAGGGGGCAGGCCCTTCTGAAGCACGCAAGAGTGCACTTAGGGTCCCTGAATTTCTAACCAGGATTCCCCTGATAAAAATATATAAGCATCTGTGCTGCACAGCACCTACTGCTGGATCCTGTGCACTGAGGAGATGAGGGATTTACAGGCTGAATAACTACCATGTGCTCATCAAGTCTGATATGTTCTGATCATGCCGGACTTGTCAAAAGCACGGAGACTGAATGTGGGAAGCATTCTGTGGGAAAATTGGTCTGTGAGAATGCCAAGATTTATTTCATATTAGTTATGTTGGTGAAGTGCATGCATGCTGCCTGTGATCCCTGTGCCGTCTTAGTTTGGTGAGTCCAGTATGTGGAGGTATGACTGGGCAGAGGCTGAGCAGTCTATCTGTGCACATGTAGGACGTCAAAAACCTAGGTGGCTTGGTCAGAGTTATGATCTGAAGCAAGTGGTTGGATTCTGTAGAATGTTCCAAGTCCTTGTTTTCATTATAGACAAAAGTTCTTACTGGAAAAAAAAAAAACATGATTTGACCAGGATACACATGCAGACATCACCACTTTGAGAAGTAGTCATGGAATTCCTCTTAAATCATATATTTCTAGAAGTCTTGCAACTCGTCAGGCATGACCAGCAAGCACTTATAGCTCCTAGCTGACGTGGGAGCTTCAAGCTGAACGATAAAAGAAGCATGTTCAAGCTCAGCATAAATATCAGTCCTCTCAAAATTGCTTTGTACTACAGACAGTGCTGTTCTTGTCTCTTTCCACCTCCAGTTTGTGCCAGTTTGTGTCTTTAATGCTACCTAAAACAGTCTACTACTAAGTCTACTACTAAGCAGAAGTGTCTGCTTCTCTTTCCCTGTGATCCATTCTGCTCCTTGCTCTGCAACTTCACTGGTGTTTCTGGACAAAATTCAGACTTTGGCAAGACTCAATCTGAGGGTGGTTCTTTGGGTAATCTGCTGGGTACACCTCTATTCTCCTCACATGTCTAGCATCCAGCCTAACACAATTTTAGTTTTACTATGGCAAGTCTTGGAAAACAGAGGTGAGAAGGTCTTGTTGCAGAAAGTATATTTCTTACCTTCTAGTGATTTCGGACTATCATACCTTTTCATGTTTTTTGACGCTGCCCCTAATCACCTTTCATCTATCCCTCTGTACTCAGCATGTTCAAAAAGAAAAGAAATAACTATATAGATATACCAGATACATAACATGCTCTGGGGAGAAGACAACATGAAATCTTGTGAAAATGTCTCAGGTAATACAGTAAGAGTAATATGGTGTTTGGTAGCCTTTGACTCAGAGAGATATAGCTTCCTTCCAGTCTTTAGAGTCATGTGAAGAACTCCAGCCCAAGCAGCAGCATTTGGCATTTCTGGTTCACCAAAGGACGAGGGCTGTGGGTGTTGCTTCTGAACCTAATTTTCTTGAGAGGCAAGACAGACGTAATCTGCCCTTCTACCAAATAAAGTAACTTCCACATCGAGTCTGAAATTGTATTTCTTTGGATAACTCTCTCTTAAATTGTACATCCTTAGTATGTGGGCTGACTGAAGCAGAGTTGACTGTGTCATTGTGTTTGGTGGGTGTCTTTACTTTAGCACCTCCAGAGAAGAAGAAACATGAGGATCATACCCCAAAATACCCACCATGGCTCCCATGGCTGATCTCACTGCTGCTCCTGCTGGTGTGCATCGTGCTCATCATCGCTCTCCTAGGTGAGTTATCAGCATGCTGATTACCCAAAACTAGGGAGACAAGTTTGTGGGCAATGATGGGAAAAAAAAGCAGAGAAATCTGCACTAAAAGGGAAAATTTTCCAACATTTTCCAACAAGGAGGGAGTTTTTACTCTGGAATTATTTTCTTATGAGAAAGGGTGCATCTCCAAGGATGCTTGGAGAGATATCTGAAGGGTATGTTTCAGGAGCAAAATATTTCCTGATAACATAAATATTGGGTAGTTTAGGCTACAGTTGCAAGCTGGCAAAAGCTTCCTCCTTCAGGCCAAAAAAAAACAAGCGTCTTTATCAGCTCCGAGGCACAGCTTTAGGAGCAAGGAATAATGCAGTGTGATGCCAGATGATTCTGTTGTACACGCCTTCTTTCTTAGAATGATAGAAAGAGTTAAATGGAAAGAGACTTCCAGAAGTCTTTAACTTAACACCTGCCCAAAGCAGGGCCATCTTTAGAAATCCAGTGTTGCTTGGGTTTTCTGTAAGGTCTCAGGCTTCTCTAATCTGACCTTGTCGTATTTGACTGCAACAGACATCCCCTAAATCTTCCACTGTTTATTCTGAGGTCTTTTCAACACAGTAGTGACAGACTGTTAACAGGCCATGTCCTGGCTACAGCCACCTGGGAATGCTCAGATAGGACATAATTCTCTAGGTTTGTTGACTAGGTCATCCTGCCTGGATCTTGTGAGTCAGTTGGTGAAACAGTCCTTGCAGGTATTTATAGGATTCTGGGGGAGCAGAAATGTCTGTTTCCTTCCCTTAGAGTGGTTGTAATTACTGCTTGTGAAATTAAGAGACAGCCAGAGCAGCGGTGATGTGGAGACCTCTTAGTGGGGAAATGGATACAAAACATTGAAGGCAGTGATGATATAAGAGAAGAGAGAAAGTGGAAATCTTGCCTTTTTTCTTCTTTTTTTTTTTTTTTTTTCCAGTCATTCGCTTCTCCCATAACCGTGGAGAGATGAAGGCCTTGCAACAGAATGCTACAGAGTGGCTCTGTGTCTCAGCAATACCACAGAGAAAAGGTCAGTAGTACTGAATAGATCTTTGGAAATTAGACAATGAATTTTGGGATCTCCTCTGACAGCAAGCAGATGCAAGGGAGGGAGACTCCTGAGGAAACATGAGAGGAGAATAAGGAAGTGCTTACATGATTGAAGGAAGGATAAAGTGATGATAGTGGTGTTGTAGGAGGGCAAGGTGGGTGTGAACACTGACAGAATAAAAGGGATAGAATACAGTGATAGAAGGAGCTTTACAAACGGAGCAAGAATAACAACGCAACTCAAGGTAGGAGAAGAAGCAATATATCCTGTTCCTTGTGACTAAAAACTTCAAGATGGTTACACAAATAGAAGCAGTTAAACTAGATCAACTGAATAATGTGCTCTGTCAGGGCAAGACCTGAGAATGTTACCAGACTTGCTATGGGTTTGTCTATGCACAGCTCACAGATCATACTTGACAACAATTTGAGGAAATGTGAATTATCCTTATTCAGTCAAGCACTTTGGATGAGGAAAAACAAACAGACAAAAAAGACCTGCAAAAAACAATTCATCATTCTCCATGATTATTCTCCATAGGGATCCTTGCTCTGACCACCATCTCTTATTCTTAGCATTGATACTCTCTGATATCTCTCTATACAGAGCACGGCTGGATGTGCTGCCCAAAGGAATGGAAATTCTTTCAAAAAAACTGCTACTACCTATCAACAGATTATATGTCCTGGAATGACAGCAAGGACAATTGCACTGGGATGGGCTCTCACCTGGTGGTGATCAAGACAGAAGCAGAGCAGGTAATTGTAGGGCTGTGAGAGGTGACACAGTAGCCTTGGGATGCAAGTGCCAGGCCCTGAAGGGGACTCCAGATCCCCTTCTTGCCCTTGCAGTAGAGTGGGGATTGTCTTCTCTGGGTCCATTCAAAACTGACTCCCCTCTGCTACCAGCCCCACTCCATGGAGGCTTCTGTCTCCCTGCTCTGCTCAGCCCTGCATCTCATGGACATTGCATTCTGCCTGATTTCCAGGTTTTTCTCTCTACGTGGATAAAAGAAAATATTAAATATGGAAAAAGAAACAATTACTTCATTGGTCTGAGTGCACAGGAGGTGGGCCAGTGGCGCTGGGTGGACCAGACTCCTTTTAATGTGACAGCTGCGTGAGTATCTCAGGACAGAGAATATTTAGTGTAGCCCCTGGCAGTGGAAGAGTCGAAGAGAGAAGAGGGTGCTTGCTGGTGTCCGAGAGGGAAGTAAGACAACTCCCTGTGAGAAGACAAGGCAGGGGAGGGCTGGACAGGGCACCAGATTCAGGCAAGTGTATCCCTTGCTGATTCATGGTTGTTGGTTATGACTTGGCTGTCGGTGCTGTAGCCGTAGAAAAAGCTACCTCTCCCCAGCGGAAAGACCTTTCAGAGCAGAGCAGCCTTGCCTGACCTCCATATCTATGGAGCAGCCTTGCCTGACCTCCCCCCAGCATGTATGCGTGCATGTGCATGGTCAGGCCTGATGCTATGGAAGAGATGGGGTGCCAGGAGAGATCTATGGGGCTGTGACTGCTACTTGTTTTTCTGGAATTTCTTCTTCACTCTCCTGGAGGAAGGCACAACCCTCTGTGGGCTGTGAGGTGCTTGGGGTGCACTGTGGTGAGTGGTTCCCAGCGCCAGGAATAAACATGTACATCCTTGTAGAAAGAAGACAGAGTTCCACAGGGAGCCTAATGCCAGTGGGATTATCACAGTGGGAGGAAGGATACTGCTTCTGCCAGTGAATCACTATTTGTAGTTTTTTTCTTTCTTCAAGTACTATATCCTGTTGTGGCCTTTCCCTGAAATATTGTACAAAGTACAATGGAGAGTAACAAGTCTGTCTCTGTCTCAGGTTCTGGAGGCCTGGGGAACCAAGTAATGTGAAGAACGAGAAGTGTGTTGTAATCCATTGGAAGGAAGAAAAACACTGGAATTGGAATGATATACCATGTGATGTCGCTTCTTTTCGAATTTGTGAGGCTGCAGCATTAACTGTCTGATGGAGGAACCCTCATGCTGAGTAAAACTGAGAGGTAGTGGGAGCTGGAAACAACACAGGGGTATGCTGGGAGGAGTGGGAGAAGGTCTGGAGCCTGCATGTCCACTTTGCTAGGTGGGAAGATACGAGTGGAAATAGTAACTGCCATGCATCCAGCACTCATCAGCACCCACCATCACACCTGTCTTTCTGAAAGCACTGTAAAATCTGAATTGGAAACAATCCTTGCTGGGAGGACTTCTCCTGAGCTGTCTCAGAGAGGCCCATATCATCTCATAGTGATGAACTCATACTGGTTTAACACTGGAAGGCCCAGTGAAGGGTGGCACATGAAGGGACTGCACCGTGCCTTCGTATGCCGTTGATTCCATTGGGAAGGATGCGTGGGGGTCGTCAAATCAGGTTCCATGCTTTGGTTTTGTCCTCTCTGTTTAAATCTGGCAAGGGCTGGAAGAAAAGAAGTTGAGTTTTGCAGAAAAAAAATAAAAAATGTAGGAATGAAAGATGTCTTCAGAGCTGCTCCTTCCTTGGTCTCCTCAAGAAGAGATGTCTGCCTCAGCCTGAGGCACACAGAGAATGTCCTCTCTTTGCATTGTTTTATCTGAACAAAGATAATTTCCTACACAATGTAATTGGTTTAAAAATGTATTTTTAAAAGCCCTGGACTGTGTTCCACCCTCTGGTATCTCCCTTGGTGCTTCTCACTCTCCCTTTTACTCTCTCTAAGTTGCAGGTCTCATATAACCAGGGTCAAAACATCTTTTTATGCTGGGAGAAAGCCTTACACAAACACTGCAGTGTAAATTTTATCTACCTACTGAGGTAAAACCTTTCAGAAGCATCCTGGCTATGTGATGGGGCTGCTATAACAAAAGTTTTGGAAGAGTCTGGGCACAGGCAATGAGCTCAAGAGATATTCTGAATATTTTTTATCATGGGTGAAAGACTTAAACTGTGAGAGTAGTGCAGGATTATGGTAGGAGTCTGACCTGCCATAGTTGACCAAGTAGGATGAGTTGTTCCTATTAAAAAAAGGCAGGGGCCTTTGAGGAAGAAGTCCACTTTCTAATGCAAAACTGATCCCAGACTTTAACTGATGCAACAGTCTTCTAGGGAGCAGTCTGTACAGCTGCATACCTTCCCAGGCCTAAGTGTGCTGTAAAAGAGGCAGGTAGGAGTAAGACTGTTGCTGTACATACTTTTATTTATTTATTTATTTATTTTCAGAAGTGTGCACTGAAATGCTTTCACTTGCTTCTGAATCTTGCTGCAGGTTGTATACTTCTGCAGATACTATCTTTTCTCCAGCAATTTAATTTTCTGGCTCTGGTGTCCACTCTTCTGCTTGCTTCAATAAACATCATCTGCCTAAACTGCCTCCCCAACCTCCCCACCCCCTGCCCAGAAAATAATTAGAAATAGATTTTAATAAGATAAGAATGTAGTGATCAGGTGCAGGGCAGGGCCAGACTGGTGTATGGGCTATGTAGTTTGTATACATGTGACTGGCCTCTTTTGTCCCTTTACTCTCCAGTTTCCCAAAACTCCACTGTCTCTGTGATACAGCCCAATTTGCTCTTGTTTCCATCTTGAACCAGAGTGGCAAAGGTTGCTGTGCCACTGCATTTTCAGGGTTGGAGTTGACCTCGCTTCATATCAGCTTCTCATGACCCAACAACATGCCTCAAGGGCCATCACAGCAACTCCTTTTTCAACTACTTTTTGTGTATCAGCCTTACGACTTTTACGTGATATTCTGTTTCTTGTGTTTTCTCCCAGCTGCCAAGACTTTGAAATCATGTGATAGACAGAGACCCCTGTTCTTATTTACAAATGTTTTCTGCACAGCCCTCTTAGTTGTGGAGCAATGGTGAGAGACTGCCAGCCCTAGGAGTCCATATGCAGCAGCAGTCCATGGAATCTGAGAGCTCTTTGTGTTTAGCACTATCAGAGGTGTTAAGCAAGCCTCCTGATTCCTGCAGTGCGTTCAGTACACCTTTGTGCCACTGAGTTCTGAATTAGGGTCTTTGAATTTCGGTTTGAGCCAAAATCTTGTTTCTCAGCTGTGGGAAACATTCCTTCATCACCACAACTTGTCAAAAATGCTGGAGAATAGTCTTTCAGTATACTGGCCTTTTCACTCAGCATCCTCAGATCTACCATCCACAATCACTTGAACCAGGTTATATCCAGGTTAATTATTTTGTCAATAGTGTTTCATTTTTGGTACTCTCTCCCCATACTCTGCCAAGTCAAAGAAAATATTGAGCACCTCTTTTTCTGTGTCATTTATCACTAGGTCACCTCACCATTCAGTAGTTGTCCACATTTTCTCTGGTGTTCCTTTTGCTGCATATGTATCTGTAGCCACTGTTATTCTTGCATTTCATACCCTACACTAAGTTTTAACTCCAATTAAATTGCAACTTTCCTAATTCTTCCCCTATATACTCAGGTGACATCCCTATATTCTCCCTCAGTAACCCACTGCCTCTCTCATCTCCTGCACACTCCCTTTTGTGTTTGAGTTCAGTCAAAAGTTCCCTGTGCAGCCAAGCCAGTCTCCTTCTGTGACTCCCTTTTCTTGCACATTGGAATGGACCTTTCTTTTACTTTCAGAATGGACTGATCTTGTACTTGCAGGCTGTCCTTGAAAATCTACCAGCAATCCTGTGTCCTCTTTTTGCCTTTCAGAGCTACCTTTCAAGTGAATCTTTTCAAGATCCCTAAACAAGCTGACTCTATTCTTCTGAAGTCTGTAGCCTTTATTCTGCCATCTCACCTTCCTCACTTTCCTTGGGATCTTCAGCTTCACCAATTTCCATGCACTGCTGCCAAGTCTGTAGTCAGTCTTCACATCCTTAACCAGTTCTTCCTTAACCGAGTACCGCTTCTGGCAGGGTACTTCGCCAGCTAACTCAAGCAACAGTGTCAAAAAACCTATCCTCAGCACAATCTCTAAATATCCTGGGTTGTTTGTGCTTTCCATATTGTCCTTCCAACAGAAGCTGGAGTAATTCATGAAAATCAAAGCCTGCAGCCATGAGGCTTCTTCCTTCTCCCTAAGAGGGCTTTATCTACTTGCTTCCTGGATCAGGGGGACCTGCCAATATTATGCCAATACCTGACAATATTATGACCATTATCAGTCTCTGCTATTTCTGACCTGTAAGTTCCTCAATAGACTTCCTTTTGATTTTCAATCAGAAAGGATTTAAGAGTAATTGGAAAAAAAAAAATTAATACACTGCAAAACTTGCCTAACAATCACAGTAGTACCTTCTTTTCTTTCCACACATGAATAATGGTAAGATCCACTGCCTGGACAATAACTTTTTCATAACACCATTCCTACACATTCAGACACTGTCTCTGTATTTCTTGCAGCAAAAGATTTCTGAAATAAAGACAAGTCCACCCGAAAAAAATATAAAAGAAGCAAAACATTTTTAACTGTGAGAACTAAGTGGGAACAAAGGAGTCACGATCTGGTTTGACATTGCCAAAAGTTGTTCCACAACACAGAAACCTCTCTGTAGAACTGACAGCACATCTTCCTTGATGGATGTTGGAGCTGTTGGGAAAATTAATGAGAAAAAGAGAGCATACATCATGTGGAAGAAGGGCCAGGCCACATGGGAAGAATATAGGCACATTGTCAGAGAATGCAGGGATGCAATGAGGAAGGCCAAGGCCCATCTGGAATTAAAGTTAGCAAGGGATGTCAGAGACAACAGGAAGGGCTTCTATAAATATATCAGCAGCAAGAGGAAGACTATAGAAAATGTTAGCTGAATGGGGAGGGTGCCTTGGTGATGGAAGATGTAGAGAAGGCAGAGTTCCTAAATGCCTTCTTTGCTTCTGTCTTTACTGCTAAGGCTAGTCTCCAAGAACTACAGAGCTCAGGTTAGAGAGAGATAAACTGGAGGGAGGAAGACCTTCCACTGGTCAAGGTGGATTAGGTTAGGGATTATTTAGGCAAAGTGGACACCCATGAAACTATGGGCTCGGATGGGATGCACCCAAGAGCGCTGAGGGAACTGGCAGGGATTATTGCTCAGCCTCTCTCCATCATCTTCGAGAGGTCCTGGAGAGCAGGTGAGATGCCGAAGGACTGGAAGAGAGCCAACGTCACTCCAGTCTGCAAAAAGGGCAAGAGGAAGGAGCCGGGCAACTACAGGCCGGTCAGCCTCACCTCTGTCCTTAGAAAGGTGCTGAAGCAGCTCGTCCTGCAGACCATCTCTAGGCATATGAAGGAGAAGAAGGTGCTCGGGAGTAGTCAGTATAGATTGACCGAGGGGAAGTCATGTTTGATGAATCTGATATAACCTTCTGCAATGGGACGACAGGGTGGATGGATGATGAGAGAGCTGTGGATATTGTTTACCTTGACTTTAGCAAGGCTTTCAACACTATCTCCCATAATATCCTCATAGGAAAGCTCCAGAAGTGTGGACAGGATGAGTGGACAGTGAGGTGAATTGAGAACTGGCTGGATGGCGGAGCTCAGGGGGTTGTGACAAACGAGGCTGAATCTACCTGGAGGCTCATGGCTAGTGGTGTTTCCCAAGGGTCAGTACTGGGCCCAGTGCTGTTTAGCTTGTGCATCAGTGACTTGGAGGAGGGGATAGAGGGCACCCTGAGCTAGTTTGCCAATGATACCAAGCTGGGTGCAGTGGCTGACACTCTGGAGGACTGTTCTGCCTTTCAGAGGTTCTTGGACAGGCTGGAGAGTTGGGCAGAGAGGAATCTCATGAGGTTCAACAAAGACAAGTGCAGGCTCCTGCACCAGGGGAGGAATAACCCCAGGCACCAGGACAGAAAACAGAGGTTGACCTGCTGGAGAACAGCTCTGCAGAGAGGGACCTGTGAGTCCTGGTTGACACCAAGTTACTCAAGAAGAGAAGGCTGAGCGGATATCTGATCAGTGTGTATAAATACCTCAAGGGAGGGAGGGAGGAGGAGAGGGTGGCCTCTTTTCAGCGGTGTCCACTGACAGAACTAGAGGAATTGGCCACAAACTGAAGTTCCAAAAGTTCCACAGGAACTTAAGGAAAAATTTCTTAACAGTGAGACTGACAGAACCCTGGCACAGGCTGCCCAGAGAGGTTGTGGAGTCTCTTTCTCTGGAGATTTTCAAAACCCACTTGGATGCAGCCCTGTGCCCCATGCTCCAGGTGACCCTGCGTGTGCAGGAGTGTTGGACTAAATAATCTCTAGAGGTCCCTTCCAACTTTAAGGATTCTGTAAGCCAGCAGTGTGCCCTCGTGGCCAAGGAGGCCAATGGGATCCTGGCTGCATCAGGAGGATGTTGCCAGCAGGCCAAGGGAGGGATCCTGCCCCTCTGCTCAGCTCTAGTGAGGCCACCTGGAGTACTGTGTGCAGTTCTGGGCTCCTCAATACAAGAGGGATGTGGAGCTTCTAGAGAGGGTCCAGTGTAGTGCGATAAAGATGATTAAGGGACTGGAGGAGGAAAGACTAAACGAGCTCGGCCTGTTTAGCCTAGAGAAGAGAAGGTTCAGAGGGGATCCAATGAATATGTATAAATACCCGAAGGGTGAATGTAGGAAGGAAGGGACCAAACTCTTCTCGGTGGTGCTCAGTGACAGGACAAGGGGCAATGGGTAGAAGTTGAAATATAGGAAGTTTCATCTCTGTATGAGGAAGAACTTCTTTCCTGTGAGTGTGCCAGAGCCCTAGCACAGGCTGCCCAGGGAGGCTGTGGAGTCTCCTTCTCTGGAGATCTTCGAAACCCCCCTGGATGCCGCCCTGTGCCCCGTGCTCTGGGTGTCCCTGCTGGAGCAGGGGGTTGGACTAGGAGATCTCTAGAGGTCCCTTCCAACTTTAATGATTGTGTGATTCTGTATGCTCTACAAACGTTTCAGGATTGGTT
>JAVCKT010101049.1:15332-27911 GCA_032273925.1 Rhynchotus rufescens | reverse complement strand
TCATGCGCTTTTTTTCAAGCAACCAAGAATAGGAATTGTAATGTGTATTTTGCATTCGTTATGTTTTTTGATTTTTCTTGTTAGATAATATGTAGTAGATTAGGTAGGTTCTACCTAACTTATGGTTATAAAATTATCATTTTTATACAATATTAGGTAATTAGGTAAACATCACTACTGATTTCTTAATTTATGGCACTACTACTTGCACCAGATATATCATACACATGGAAATGTTCAATATATACCTTGTAAATTAATATAATTGCAAAGTAAATTGAAGTATGGAGTAAAATAGGATTTGAGAGGAGACCTATCTAAATTTGTTTCTACCTTTTTTCTACCCTCTGGTCAGTGCGTGTGTGTTCAGAGATGATTATTCATTTGATACCTGCAGGTAATATTTTTTTGCATATGATTTAGAGAAGATTATATACACTTATCAGTGTGTTTAGGTGGTAACTGCTAATGTCTGCACGTGGATGACAGGCATGTTAATGAACTTGTATGTCAAATTTACAATGTACTGTAGTACTTGCGTTTGAGGCACTAAAAATTCAGATGTAATGGATGGAGGTAATGTGGCAACGAGGGAAGGCAAATTACAGCAAGGTGCAAATTTTAAGTGCAAGTCGTGTTATGCTCTCTGTATAGTTATCAAGGGCCATTGGATAATATAATTAAAATATGTAGTGGAGGCAATGACACTACAGAAACAAGTCTTGTTTCTGGGATATTTCTGGATTATGCAATGTTTTCCTTCCATTAAGCACTCTGAACTGCAAATGCAAAGTTAAAAATGTACTTAGTGGTCAACTCTGAATACAACTGTACAATTTCTTCACTGTTGTGGTATATGGTTCAATTTGACCTGTTAACATTGTATGTTTAAAGAATGAATGTACATAAAATTAAATAAATAGAAAATTGAAATAACAGTGACCTCAGAAAGGGCCTTTACTGTGAAGCTATAGTACCTTTGTTGTAACATGGAACTACTGAGAAGGATGTATGTACAGTCAAATTATTTTTTTCTTGGATTCCTGTAAATAATAAATTTTACACAAATTTATGCCTCAATCTGCTTACTAAAATGGTTAGATGTTACTAAACTAACCAATAAGGTTAATTTTGTTTATGTAGATTTATATATTCTGTACAGGGTATTATAAATCTTGAGTTAAACTAGAGTGTAGGCACTCATATTTTTGTTGAATTACTAAAGCTTTTAATCTGATTAAAAGCTTGGTGATCAGGGATTGGTAGTGGGATATGGAGCCTCTTTGATTGCGTGAAATACCAATATTATTGCTTGAGTCAATGGTAACTGGGTATCATTCCACAGTTCTCTGATACTAGAATGAAAAAGGCTTTACACAATCAGGAGTGTGTTTCTCTAGAACACATGCTGGTTTATAAATATTAGTTTTAAATTGCATAAATTTATTTGTAAAAAAAAGCTTCCGTTTCTTTATACTTTTGTTTTTTTTTTTTTTTTTGTCTTTTTTATTTATTTTTTATTTTGATTTAGCCATACTCTGTGGTAGCAGGAAATGCTGGCAAACTCCACGTGAATCACTTGATGTTTTTCATTTGTTAAGTTGTCAGCTTGACCTGTGTTGTACTTGGTAAAGTTCTGCAGCCATTCACTTAAGGATAAGCAGTAAATCAAAACTGATAATATTGCTCTCAGGGAGTTGTGATACTTTTTGCTGAAAGAGATCACAAGTATGGGGCGGTGAACCAAGTCCTTAAAACTACTAGTATCTTTCTTTTTTAATGGTGGTATTTTGCATCCATCGAAGATTTATTAAAAAAAATATACAAATATACTTTTATTTGTATGGGACAAAGACAAGATTATGGAAAAAAGGCAAGAATTCTGTTTATATGCTGTTTGAGTTCAACTTTTATGAAGCTAAGTAAATGAATTTGTCTAACTTATGAAGCAGATCTGACCACTTTGCTTCTACAAAGAACTTCACTAAAGCTATGAGGTCAAAACTGCCCTGCTCTTAGCTGTAATGGAAGGAAGTTGTGCACAATTCTGTTCCTCCCCTCCTTATGCTCCTGTAGAGAGCAGTATCTGTGTTCAAAACAAGTTTTATGCCCTCTTGGTGTGTGGAGATGCTCTGTAGGGTAGTTGTCTTGACCAAAAATGTTGCTGGTGCATGGGCTACAGGGCAAAGTGAGTGGGCATAGAGAGTGAGCTGTGGTAGCTATTTGAAACACTATTTTCTTTTAAGCCAAGATTAAATTATCTCACTTTAAATTCAACTACAGTGTCACTGGTCCAGATGCATTATTTTTTTTTTAATTTATATTTCACTGATGGATTTCCGTCTCCTTTGTTTGGAATTTACCACCTATATATGCTTTTGTAGATGCTT
The DNA here is from genome assembly GCA_032273925.1 of Rhynchotus rufescens. Taxonomy (NCBI): domain Eukaryota; kingdom Metazoa; phylum Chordata; class Aves; order Tinamiformes; family Tinamidae; genus Rhynchotus; species Rhynchotus rufescens. The sequence continues at coordinate 25,521 of JAVCKT010101049.1, read as the reverse complement.
TCTTTATCCTGGGAAGTCCTGCCTTCATTACAGTAGCATTTGCTATAGTCTTTCAACTATCCTTGTTCTTTCTGTTCAGAATACTACTACTTAATAAACTCTCCTTTGAGGTCCCCTCCTCAAACCTAACCTGCCCTGAATCTGAATTCCACATCAGTCTGAACACCTCTTGCCTGCTCTGCCCATGAATTTCCTTAAAACCTGTTTTGCTGGTGACATCTTTAAACACCAGCTTATGCCTGTCTTCTGATCTCTTTGCTCCCCTGCATGCAAAGATTGTCCATGTAAGGTTAGTACCTTCCCCTCCTCCTCTGAAATAAGGTGGAAATTGCTATTTTGGAAAAATACGAAGTTATTTAACAACATACAGACTTTTTAACGTTTGAGATAGATATACGTCTGTTGGGAACGTTAACTTGTGAGTGCTAACCAAATTGACCTCAGCAGAAACGTCGTTACGGCAAGCTGGTGCTACCATTCTAGCAGCTACCTCTTTTAGTAATACATAAGAATGGAGTGGAAATGTTTTCTGCATAAGCTATAATTATTATTTTACTTTTTTTTTTTAAATCTGAGATGAAAATGCTACAGAACAAGATCACAGATCACTGGAAAGTATTTCTCATGGCTTTTTTTGTCACATACTTAGGACTAGAGAAGATGGCTGGAGGCTGTGAATAAACTAAGATGGGCAACAATGCAATGATACTCTGAAGGGTAAATACAAAGTATGGCTGCTACTGTCAATATTTTTATTAGACTAATACTTGAATTTCAAAAGGCTACTGCTGTTTGGAGGGTTAAGCTATGGAGACTTTGGGATTTCTTTTAGGCTGTAAATTGAGAATGAAACAAATGCACAGAAATACTCCAAAATGATAGTGCGTTGATGGTAAGGGCTAAATGAAAGGCTGGTTGGCTTGTATACCTTTTTCTTCTGTCTCTTGAGAGCTGTATGCTGTGAAAGGTGGAAAAATATCTATTGCCTTATGAGCTGCTTGTTTGCCATATGTGGAAAAACCAACAACCACGTATGCAAAAGCGAAGTTCTGTCTAGCAGTTTGCTGCTGTCACAAGGAATTGGTCACCCTATACCTTGATACTCTTCCCATGCACTGGCTCCAATGGTTTTCTGAGCTTAAGCTTCTGAGGGTGTTTAAAAAAAAAAAAAAAAAGTAAAAATGGTTTTATGTTGAGTTGGTGAGCAAAGCTCACTATGCAGTGAACTGAAGATGTGAAAAGGTCTGTCAAACAGGAGAGCTGATACCTGCTTCCCCTTGCACATAGGCCTGCCCTTGTATGTGCAACTGTTAAGAGGTGTCTGTAATCTGTTAAGATATATCTGCTGTTTTCTTAAGCGGGCCCCTCCCTCAAAAGAAAGTCTTGCTTGCTTTTGTGGAGTGTGAGCAAGTGGCGCTGATACTGAGCTGAGTCGGGATGTAATGAGAGCTCCGCGTTCCCTGCAGAGCTGCCTCTGGCTGTGTAATGCTGTAAGAGCATCTGTGCAGCCGTGGTTGTACGAGCAGCCGGTTTGCTCGCTGCTGCTGAAGAGGTCGTGCTGCCCGTGCCCTTGCCCGTGCCTTGCCCTCGCTAGCAGCAGCGCCACGGAGCCCTGGCGCTCAGGCTGCTCGCTTGCAGCTTGGATGCTCCTTCCTCTCTTCTGTTGGAGCACGGACAGAGCTAGTCACAGTGTACTCGTTTAAAAAGATCCAAAAGAATATTTTATGTCCTTTTTGGTGCTTGAAAAGCACCCCAAAGAAATCTACTTGCTTCCAGTTTGTTGCAGAAGAATGGCACAGGTTCAGAATATTTTACAAATCTGTTCATGTTTGGAAACTGCCTTTAAAGCGCCTCTGTTTTTTATAACATTTCTTAAAATAGTTAAATACATTTTAATGCTTAGGATGGGTAACTGTTCTTCAAAATTCACAAAAAGAAACCCAAAAGTTTGGAGTATATTGAAGCTGTCTGAATTTTGTGTGCATAAATGCTCCTTAGCATTACTTCTGATAGCTATTAGTGTTGTGCAGCCTCTTGAAAATACTAAGAGCAATTTAAGTATATTGAGAATATGCATCTTATTTGTTGGTATGTTATTTAGATTGGATGCTTCTTAATACATACTGCTTAAAATTGTGTTGAATGAGTCCATGACTATAATTCTTATTTCATTAAAATAGGGGAATTTCTAGAATGAAATGATGTTTAAGAATTTCTATATTGCTTGGCATTGCTAAGGAAATCTTCATGGCATATATTTTAAAATATCTTTTATAGATTTCTGAATATGTATATGTAGTACCATTTTCCTCCATTTTTAGTAGTCTACTGCACATGAGAACTTCTTAAAACTTTTGTAACTTAGGAGATATTTGGGGGATCAATGTTCCTTTTATTTAAATAACAAGAAAGTCCTCCCGTAACTATAGAACTGAAAAGCACTGTGCTATTCCTGTTGCTTACAGATGATATTGTCTTCAGATTTTGAAATATTTATGACAAGCTTTCAATACCAAATGAGTATTGCAGTGTATTTAATTAGATTTAATAAGTTTGGTGTTGAAATAGAAAAATATTTGGTTTAAAAATCTGAAATTATATGCTACTTTCAGTATATACTTGGTTATAGGTTTGACTGCCTAAGTCCTTGTGCAGGTGTAGGCCTACTACACCACTGATAAATTAGGCTAAATGAGTTTTTACTGTATGTGCAACTTGTAAATGTTCTTTCCCTTTTTAATTTTAATTTTCTACTATAGAAGCCTTGGCTTGCTTGGGAGGGCTGTTGCAGATAATCTATTACAGAAAAGTTGCTGGAGTCATCTTTGTTTGTTTGTTTGTTTGTCGTACTATCTTCCCTGAAACGAGGGTCTTGCTTGCAGAAACAGGTGGTTGATTCTTCTCCTGGGAAAAAAAATAGAAGAAATCTGGGCAGAGGATTTTAAAATTGGGTAGTGTTACCTTGACACTCGTGCCGTTATGCAAACTGAAAGCAGGGGATGTGAGCATGCTTTTGCAGAGAGGTTTTTCTGTGACAGGTCTTACGGTAATATCTCATAGTGCTGTGTCGTCCTGAGGGGTTTTCATCCTTCCGTATTCCTGGTTTGGGGTGCGTGTGGAGTTCCCTGGAGCTCTGGAGGCCTCCTTTGCCTCCGGAGGTAGCACTGGTGCCTTCAGGCATCGCGACATTGCGGGAAAGGCCGCAGCTCGCTTCTGCTGTGGGGCAGCTGGCAGGTGAGCTGCACTGGGGCTGCGTGCTGTGTGCCCCGTAACGGCCGGGCTCCTCTGAACTCACGTCCTTGTTTCCCTTAAAGCTTGTTCTCTTGCAACTGAACGCAAAAAAGAAAAAGAAAAAAAGAAAGTGTAAACTGAGGATTTAATGTGTTGCTGTAGTTTCACTTCGATGTCTTTGCATTATCATGGAAGTGGCCTTTGATTCAGCGACATCTTGGACTGCAGGAACAGGAGTGAGATATGTGGGAATGTACGTGCCGCTTCCCTAAAGGTAAGTGTGGTGGCACAATACCAGAAGTTGCTCTATTGCTATATTAACCAATACTAAACCTGGTACTAATTTGTCCTGGTCCTGTGAAGAAGATGGAACTACAGTTTGTACTTTAGACACAGGTCGAAGGCTGCAAGCTGAAGCTGAAAGTAGTTATCTTAAACTTCAGTTTTTTGGGTGCAACTGCAAGTAGATTATTGAGGAGGAGGAGTTATATAAAGAAACAATGCAAGCTGACTGCTTTTGTCACTGCTAGACTATTTGCCAGTACTGCACGACAAACAAAACATAGGATGATTACAGGCTAATTTCAAGTTTCATGAAATGTCTGTGCTTCTGTGCAGAAGAGTTTTCTTTTTATTCAGTACAGGAAGCTTGTTGAAAGATGAATAGGGTGATTGAAGTGATAAAGCATATTAAAGAACATTAGTAAGAATAGAGATTTGTGTTTGTGGTGATACAGGCCTTTCCGATCTGTAAAGTGTGGCTGATTTCAGATGGCTTTCAGCTGAGAATATTAGCTATGCAGATTCATTGTAGAATAGCTATATGTATCAATGAGATTTTTAGGATGCTATTTGAAGAATTCATATTTTTTATTCTACAGTATTATTGTTTCTATATTTTTAAACAAATTGCAAGCAAAAATTCAGTATTTCATTTTTGTCTAGTAGTTCAAAAAGAAACTTTAATAGGCTGTTCTTGAATTAAACATGTTTTTATCTCTCCACATCTCTCCGCAGTATTTTTTGGAAACTTCACTTTGAAAGAAGATAAATTTAGATGCATAAATAAGAGGCAAAAAGGCAGATTAAAGATTTAGACACCTTGACTCAAGACTTGCTGCTGAAAAATAAATGTGTCTCTTATCTGGGAGCTGTGTTAATGATGTCATTCTTTATGTATCAAATGTAGCATGCTCGAGTCATTAGTATGCTGTGACTGCATTTACGGGAACAATTGACTCCTGCAATACTTACTGTTCATCACGCTGGAGTGCAGTTCTGTTCCAGCTAATTCAGTGCTACTCCAGGAGTATTTGTTTCTGACAAATTTTATTATCTCTCAAGTAATACTGTATAGCTCTAATTTCCAAAAGTTGAAATCGGGTTTGAAAAACATTAACTTCTTTTGAGATGGAGCACTACAAATTATTTTCTTTGAGTTAAAGGGAAAGGTGACACTTTAATTATATCTGCTATTGTTCCTGGTTAACCTGTTTGCAGTTATATTCACAAGCCGTGTGATTGTGGTTTTGCTTGATTTAAACTTGTCATGTAGAAAAGTTAGATTTGTGAGTCCAAGTGGTAATTACTACTCTCTTACACACCACAAGATCAGCGTGTACATTTTGAAAATGAATATTTTTGAACAAGTAGCCATTCATTGATGTTGCTGTCAGGACAGTTTGTATAACACGTGATTAATACAGCACAACAATTTTCACTTTCTACGGTTTTCAGTTGCTTTGTGATACTCCCTCTGTGATTACTTTGGACAGAAATTTCCTTTCTGGCTTTACTGAGAGTAGGTTTGTGAGTTAATATCTTGCCTGGAAAAATTTGTGTTTCAAATCTGTTTTTCCATTGTGAATTGGTAAAGAAAACTGAATTTGAGCAGGAGGAGATCACCACAATACAAAGGAATTCACTCTTTTGTTGTTCTATTGTCCTTTTTAAAAACATAGTTGGTCTATGTTCAGCCCAAGGTTTGAAAAAAAAAATTGTTTCCCATGGCATTGCCAGTATTAAAGAGAATTAATTCTGCGATGGGTTGCACAGGGGACTCTGTGCCCGGCAGTGTGATGGCATGGCAGGTATCAACAGTGTCTGCCTGTGGCTGTTAAGATTTAGAAGGACTATGTGAAAATGCACTTCATGCTTACAGCAGGTCATGGCATCTATGGGATCAGTGAAAACAGAGGATTTTCTATTTTCTTTTTCCTTTTTTTTTTTTTCCCGTCCATCTCACCATGTGCTTTATTTCTTGATGATTGTATTTAAGGAACATGGGAAAATGAGGAAGCAGGAAGTTCTTAATCTTTCATCAGCAAATGCAGTTTTAAACAGTTTTTATTACCACTTTTCTTCAGAGATTTCATGCTCACAACCTCCTCCTCCAACTGTTTTAACCAGGGTGGCAGGCTTTGTGTTGGAACACACTGTTGGAGAACATAGCCCAGAGCTGAAAAACAATCATAGAAGTTTCGTAAAACCTCATTAGTCAAGTCCTCAGGAGGAGTCAACTGCATTTTTATTCCCAGAAATCACTTTCTGTGGCATTGAGAGCCATCTTTATACACCCCATTTTTTTAATTTATTTCCCCCTGCATCCACTGGATCTTTTTAAAAATGAGACAAGGCCTAGTGGGAGGACAAGTGGCTTTTCTGAGAAGTGGCTCCCCTGCTGAACCCACCCCATCTTGCAGCTTGCTCCAGCTTCCCTCTCATGGAGAGGAATGGAGGAGAGGTGGCTCTGCCATCTCCCACCTCCCTTTTTTAATGTATGTTTGCATCTTTCTAAGTTACTAACGTTACCAGTATTATTTCTAAGAGTAAATATAGGCTTTTTTTCCCCTTTTTTAATCTCAAAAACATTAGCTCTGTCCCAAGCTGGAGCATTTTTGGCCCAAGTGGACCTTGAATGAACAGAACTGCTATATTGTTTGCAGGTATTAATTGCCACAGTCCTTGCAGCTGTACTCTGCACGTGTATGGGTTTTTGCTGCATTGTACGATGTGTTTGCTGGGTGTTCTTTAAGAGCATTTGTCAGCAGGTTTCAGCTGAACAACGATCTCTTAATATAGTTGTCTGTTATGAAAGGCCAAAAACCAGCTACTAGACAGGTACCAACTTAGTGCCTCATTTGTAAGTTTCAGGTTACCTTATATGTAATTTGATGTCTTAATGAATTCTAGCCATTCTGTTAACACTGTAGTTTTGGTCAACTAGAATAAAAATTGGTTAGTCTATTTGCAGACTATTTCTATGTGTATTTATGATCCAGGAAGCACCAAAATAAGTTCTTCTACCTTTTTATATGCAAATGATACAAATACTGAAATTTAAAATTGCTGACTATCCAGTAGTTGCTGTTTCCAGTCCTTGAACTGAGTTGTTGGAACTGCTGGAGTTGTTGGAATATAGCATTTTAGTATGCCATATTCCTATTTTTTGCTCTTATTTCTTCCTCCTAAACACAAACTTTTTTTTGGTAAACAATTCTAGTATTAATTTAGTATTTTAGTATTTAGTAAATTTAGTAATTTGGTAGTTTCAAGTATGCTTACATTTGCTATGTTAAAAAGTCAGTTGAAGTAAAATGTATGCATCTGTATAGGGTGATGGGCTCCCTCTGCTACCTCAAAATTGTCTTAAAAAGAAAAAAGCTCGAGTTTGATGAATTTGACAAGTTGTTGCAGGTGTGTGTGTCCCCTCCCTTTATCTCCGACATATCTTACTGACCCCTCTGAACTGCTCAGTGGGGAGAAAAAGGAAAAATTGCCCTCTATGTAGTTAATAGCACATTTTCAGAGAGCTATTTATTCTGTAATCAAGTCAGACTGTGGAGCGGTTTGAAAGTTTCCTCTTATTCGAAATTCCCTCCTCTCTCCAGCTAGGCCAAGGGAAAAAAAAAGCATACCGCAGAACTGTAGATAAAACAAGAAAAAAAGGAATCTTCTGATTGCTTTTGAGAGTTTTGGCATAGTAGTATCTGACATTAATGCTAGTCCTACCCTAAAAAAGAGGAGAGAAAAAAAAAAAAGTTTTGACAGTCCATTTCATTAAAAGCAAATGAAAGTTTGCTTGATCCATATTTATTTAATGCTTACAGTTCTGTTTTGCTTCACAGAGACTGCATAGTCATTGTTTTACAAAGACTGCATAGTCATTAATTTACCAAGTATTAGATCTCTTAGTATTCTTTGCATTTTGTAAATGTAAATTTACAGTCTGTAAATCGGCTCTTTTTCTCTCTCATCTCTCCTGTCACATGTAAGTTCAATTCACTGCAGAGGTTTAAGTCCTTTTCTCTCTGAATCAGAATGACTTTATACAAATGCTATGCCTTTCTTTTAGCAACTACAACATTTTTGATCTAGAGCAAGTGTGTTTACCTGGAATATTGTAGGAAATTGTCATTTCTTTCCAAACAAATTTAAGTTTTTATTGATTTCATCTTGCAAACTGTTTTTGAAAGAGGCAAAGGGCTTCTCTCTTCACACACCTTACTTTCTTTTCAAATTCCAATAACACATTATGATAATAATGCAACCAAATCGTTTATCCTTTAATTGATATTCTGGAGTTTTGAGGTCCTTTTATGTAGACTGAAGTGATCTTTTTTTATCCCTCAAGCATTCTTTCTACTGAATGCTTTTCTCTTTGCCTGCTGTAGTTTTATTTTCCTCTTTATTTTCTGTTTTCAGTTATTGATACTAAGTTTGTTGAAGGTCAATTTGTCTAGCAGTAGGTCTATATGATATCATTAAGAAACCTGTTCCTCCACCGAGTGAAAAAATAAAACCCAAATGTTGTTATTTCTATCAGAATGCGATCTTAAGACTTGGAAGAGAGTCCAAGGAAGAAAAGAGGAGGAAAAAAAAGCGAAGAGGAAAAACAGAAGAAAAATTATAAGGAGCTAGAATCTCTTAGTTAAGAAACCTAGTTGAGAGTAGGATTTGTTCTACTTTGTACAAAACAGTTATTTACTAGGCTAGGCTTTGAACCAAAGACTGTTTTTTGGTGTGCTTTTTTTTTTTTTTCGTGTGTGTATTTATATATTTATTTTTACGTAGTGTAGTAACAGCAGGTACAGGCTCATTTTGCACACTGAAGTGAGCGAGCATGTGCCGGTAGCGGAGCAAGGAAGCCTGCCGAAAGGCAGACTCAGGCTTGGTGCTATGCTGACCTTGTTCAGATGGCTTCAGGGGTTTTTTACAGTGAAAATCAACCTGCAAAAAAGCTAGTATTGATTCAAGCTACTGCTTTGTCATTGTAAACATATCCTAATATCCAGAATGATGAATATATATCCTTTTCTTTATCTTGATCACTAAACCTCACTCTTTCTTGCAACTGGTCATCTGTTCCCATCAAAGTAATATTTTCTTGAAGTGCTTGCTCTCTTTCTAATTAATGCTTTGATTAGTGATTTTTTTCAGGTTCACTACACTTAGACTAAGATTTCTTTTTGTTTTTTCATTCCACAATAAGCGAGGTAATTACATTTTAGCATATGTTTAAGGCTTCGTATAGATTACCAAATTCAGATATGTTTTGTCAGTTAAGTCTAGATACATTTCAGTACCCTACAGTACCTAGTAGCGTCAGTTCCTACTAGTTCAGTACCTACTTCAGTACCTAGTAGATACATTTTAGGTACCTACTATCTTCTTTCCTCAGCTCTTCCAGATGTTTTTGCCTCCTTCCTGATTTGCATATAATACCTTTAACTTTGTGTATTAGTTCAAATCAGAGATGTCTGCCTTCTGGTTTCTCAGAGTTTTGTAGTTGCCCTTCCTGTATTTTTCTGTCCTGTTGGACATGCTGTAGACATGTTGGACATGCTGTAGACATGTTGGACATGCTGTAGACATGTTTTGTATCCATTACATTCATTCAGTAGCCCTCTGTCTCCCCTTTTTAGTTAGCCTAAAAGATAAAGATGTTTGCAGCAAAGATAATGTAGGGATATACAGTAGCATAGATACTTAAATTATTCAGCAAAATGTGGTTATTTCATTTGAAAATACTGAACAATTGGGTATTTATGGAGTCAATTTCTCTCCTCAAGAAACAGTAGTTGTATTAAAACCCCTGAGAATATGTTTCTTATTTTTGATGAAGGCAGCGAGCCTCCTTGCACATGCTCTTATGATCAGTGCTTCAGCATTCCAAATTAGCTCCTTGTGCAAAGCCTGACAAAGCCATCTGTTCTCGTCCCGCTTTACCTCTCTCTTTTTTTTTAATCTGATTAAAAACTTGATGAGCTTCAGTATTCATAAATTACAGTGATGTTAGTGCACTAGCTTTGGGTTTCTGGATTGAAGAAGATAAGAGAGTGAACAAACATCCCACTTTCTGTTTTTTGCTTCGTTTCAAGTATTCTAGGATGCTTGTGGGGAGGTCACAGGTTATGAAGCTTGTGTGCTGCTTGTGTGCATGATTATGTGGCCATGCAAAATTCAGCAAGCTTTGGTAGGAGCTCTTCCACATCTTCAAATGTGATCTGCTGTTAGAGTCTGGAGTCAGGTTTTTGTTTCTGAGTGGCAGTAATCAGTGGATGAAAAAAATAAGATGAATTTTTGACTTAAATTATTGAGAAGTTAAATGGGAAGTGCAGATTCTGAGTCTTTTAAATGTCAGTTAGACCTATATACCTTTAGAAGATCTTGTTTAAGGTTTAGAAGTAGAGCAATTAACAAAATTTGGTTCCTATATTCAAGGTCAGGGACCTGAATCAAGGGTTTCCACAGACATTCAGTCTAGTTAGACTACTTTTGTAGTCTACTTTTGTTCTACTTTTGTTAATTGCTCTCCTACTGTTTTTAAAATATGTGACTATCGTATATCTCTATCCTCCATTCTATGGAAGCTTTTTAAAAAATTATTATTTAGGATATCAAATATGTAATCTGTAAAAAAAAAAAAAAAAAAAAAAAAAAAAAGACATTGACCCAC
>JAVCKT010101049.1:0-14735 GCA_032273925.1 Rhynchotus rufescens | reverse complement strand
AAAGGCTCCTTAGTTTAGCTACAGGACATTGACTGGCATTTCTTTTCCCAGGAAAGCGGATTTAAACAAACTTTCCATAACACTTGCTGTCTGCGTGCTTCGCAGTAACCACCTCGGCGTCCACGGCGTTTGAGGCGAGGACGGAGCGGCGCTGAAAAGCCCCTCCATTCGTGAAGGCTTCGCTTCCCGCTCGGCCTGTAATCCGCTCTGTTGTCCCCGGCAGCCGAGGCCCTGTGGCCGCCGGAACAAAAGCGCCTGAATGGGGGCCGCTGGAGCCGGGCGCGTTGCGCGGCCGCGGGCCCGCGGGCCCTGTCATGGCGCAGCGTGAGGCCCTTTCTTCTCGCTGACAGATGCGCGCTGAGCCGCGCGAGGGCAAGTCGCGAGCCGCGCCAGGGCACTGGCAGATCAAAAGTGAGCAGCGATCAGACAAGGTGAAGGGCTGCGGAAAACAGGCTTTCTGTCTGGCCTTGACACCTGCCTGCTCGCTGTGGGGAACGGTGCCGCCGCGGCAGGTTGAGCTGATGCTCTTTGATGTAGGGTGAATGCGCAGGCAGGGAGGCCGAGGGGAACGGGAAGGGTTTCATTTCCCGTCTCCGGGGCAATTAAAGGTGCTTTGCTGGGGGATGCTGACAGTGGCTTTAAAGCGGCCTGAAAGTCTGTGAAAGACCCATGTTTGAAATGAAAGGTTCTGCCTTTGGATTCGACTTTCGTCCGGGTGTCTCACTCATTAAACTTTCAGCGGCGTGCTGAAACCGGCTGTGCTTTGCTGACTGAGAGAAACACTGCGTTACTGCTTTGTCTTTAGTTTTGTGAAGGAAAGGTACAATTCTCTCTTTTTTTTAAAAAGATTGGTAAATGAAATTATTGCATAGAGAGAAATTATATTTTGTGGATTTATTTGAAGAACTACAGCGTTTGGAAATTCTTGGTAATGCGTTTGCAAAGTCATCTCTCCTTTTTAACCTTAATTTCTGTATTCTGATCAAAGTTTCTTACTTTTTAAAAACTGTTTAAAAAAGGACACTTTTTTTTTTTACACTTTAAACACATGAAAGCCTTCTGTGTGCTCCAAAATAAGAGATTACCTATTACCATTTCACGCGTGTTAAGAGTACTCCGTAGTTGCCTGCAATAGGTTGCTTGGTCAACAAAAAGAAATGCCCCTTCAGATGCATACACATACAGACACACATCAAACCTAAAGTGGTTTTATATCTTTGGTGCTTTGTGGTGCTCCATGTTCTGTATGTATTTCATTATTGGACCTTGAGCGCTGATGAGCTCTATCTCCTGCATCCTTTATATTCTTTTTTTTTATTTTTAAAATATGTAAGTATAATACGATATGTTTCTTTGTTACAGGTGGCTACAGTTATGCAATAGAAAGCAGTAAAGGAGCTTGCTTTATTAGCGGCATAATTTTAGTTATAACTATGCAAAAATAATACTTTACTGATTATACTTCAACCATGAGGTTATTTTTACACTCTGAAAATAATAGTTATCTATATGCACCTTCTGGAGGGTCCTATTGAAAACTGCAATAAGTAACATATTAGGAAATTTTTATTCCCTTAGCCTTTAAATGTTATCTGCTAACTTAGGATCAACTTTAAGACTCAGTGTTTATCCACTCTTCCTTTGGTGCTCTTCTTTTTTTAATTTTGGTCTGGAAGTATGACTGTTTGAATATTCCGATATAGGTGAACCCTTTCAGTATCTCCTTTTGTTAATTAAAATAAATGATAACTTGTAGATTAAATAAACCCCACCAGCTTTGTTTGCAGTAGGGAAAGCAGTGGTTCAGAACTGACCAAGCAAAACTGAAATTTCTGTGTGGATCTGAAAACATTTAAAAGATACTTCAGATTTGACTGAAACAATGACAGTGCTATTGTAGTGCCTTAGGAAGGGGAAAAAAAAAAACCCACACAAAAGAAACCCCAACAAAACATGAAGAACTCTAGTTTTCTGACATAGACTTATGGACCTGATGTTCCTGGCTGTATAATAGCTAAGCTTTTTGTTTTTTACTGTTAACTTAACTGATGTTGGAGACTTCGGTCCTGAGACCGCAGTCCTAACTGCCCATGCCATTTAAAACAAACATTGTTTTTACACTTCTGCATACACAGATTACTCGCAGATTGCAGTGACTTCTTTATCTTTTGAAAAAAGAAGATCTTTCTTCACTCTTTTGCCTCCTTTCATCTGTGAGCTACTCTCAAAAAACTATGAATCCATCCAAACCACAAAAACACATATTCAGGATATGTTTATGTAGTACTCAAAGTGGAAGTTGCAGTAATCTAGATAGAGTGAATTTAATAAAAAAGATTTAAAAAAACCCACAAAACAAAACATGTACATAAAATGGCATTGATTTTTAAAGGCACTGTGAGCAGTAAAATATAATTTCGGCTATGGAGCTGCCAGTGTTCATATTAATAATTTTGGCCCAGAGATTTAAAGAATGATACTGCATTTTATCTACTTTATTGTTTTTAACATTTAACTTAAGATAGTATGCTTAAATTCTGAAAGCTAATGTTGCCAAAATTAAAACCTGAGCCAAACCAAACATACCTTCATTTTTTTAATATATTTGTTTTTTTTTATGTTTTGTATCTTGAAATTTAAAGGGAAAAAAATGCTCAAATTTCTAAAAACTTCAGCCTTTTATATTATGCTAACTATGCTGACGCTATGAGTTAGTTCTCTTGCAGCACTACACAATTCTAGAGGTATTTTACATACATCTAGAACTTGAGGTCTGTTCCATAATGTTAGGATATTTATTCTGTATTGTTTGTCCCATTGAGTTTCAGATTTTTTCACATTTTTGCATTGCAAAGCTAAATAACTGTTTACAGTGTTGAAATGGAAGTCCTGAATCTTAACAGCAATACTAAAATCATCTGAACTTTCTGGAGGTTACTCAAGGTAAAATTTTGGTAGATCTAAATCTCTGAAAAATATGTCTATATAAAGGTCAATTAGAGTATTTTTTTTTCCTTATTGACATAAATACAAGATAATCAGGGTGGTTGTCCTCAAAAAACCAAAAAGCTGTTAGGCAGCTGTCAATTTTAGCTAATATTTGTGCAAAAAGGTGCATATTGAGTGCTACCTCTTAAAAACAAAACAAAAAAAAGTCACAAAAAAAAAAAGAAAAAAAAAAGTCCTTCGCAGTCTGCCACACTCCAAGGCAATCATTTTTTATTTCTAGTTTCAGATACTAGTCTCAAAAAAGAATTGAAAAACTCAAGGTAGTTAAATTTCATTACCTAAAATACATTTAACAAACCTTCTCTTCAACGCCACAGTAGTTGTTTAGGAAGAACTTAATTAAGCGTTAGCTGGAAGTAATTTCTTATTTACTCTTTCATCCTTGTATTGCTTCACTTGAAATCATCTAATATCTAGGAATGAATTGGTCTAGTTGAATATGAGAGCTAGAAATGGGTTGAATAAATTGCACTGTTTTCTGCCCATCGTATGGGATCTGTAGTACTTTGGTTTTGGTCGCAGGTCAGTGTTCTACAACCACTCGCATCAACCAGGCATTCTTTTCCTTCCTCGTGACCTCACCTCGAGGGGTTTTCTCTCCCGTGCCAACTACCAGTTCTCCAGGAATTTCGGAGAAGAGATGTCTTTGAATCCTGTAAGCGATATTTAAAAGATTTAAAACCTTTGGCTACCTTGGGAGTTTTGGGACGTGGTCTTCTTGGTTGCAGGTGGTCTCTGTCATGAGTGACTGTCAATCTGGTCCCCTCATTTTAGAAACTAATAAATAAAAACAATGTATTTAGAATTTGCATGGTTTCAGAGACTTATACTGCAGCACTAGAAACTTTGTTGTAAAGGTGTGTGGTGAACCAAGGTAGAATCGAGGAGAGCACTGTTCCCTATTTTTAAAAACAGAGTGTGTAAAATGTTTATAGCAAGGTGCTGTGTGTGATGTGCTTCCAGAGAAAGAATCACTTCCAATGATGCTCCAGCTAATACAGCTTAAGATATTTCTTTGAGCTTGGGAGAGGATGAAATAGGAGGGGAAGGTGGAATTTAAAAACACTTCTAGTGATGCAACATGTTATAAAGTTAACTTCAAATTCAAAAATTAACTATTGAAATATGTCTGTAAAGGTAGAAATTCACTATATTCTTACAAATTGGAATTCTCCTACAGTTATCTAATTGTGATGACTATATACACACCTGAAAAAAAAAAAAAAAGTAAGGTTATTGGAAGACACTGGTTGGCTCTCAAGGAGCTATTTGCTCATACTAGACTTTATTGAGCGAGGGCTTTGCTGTGGTAAAGCAACACGAGCAGCTGACAGAAGAGAATGACTGCTTTACCCTGAAAACCATCTCAAATCGTGCCATTATGGCATTTGCATTTCAGGTGTGGTCCTCATCTGCCACTGCAGGGTATGGAATCATCCATCAGTCATATAAACATAAACTATTTTAAGCACTAGATGAATTCAGAAGTAGTTTGCATACTGCTGACTGATGTTTAATTCCGTAGTTCTTTGAAAGTAGCCTGTGCTGCGTTCCATGTAGGCCCCTGTTCAGTGTTTTAAACTCTAGCAGCTTAACTATTCCGGGATAAACGGATATTTCTGTTTAAGGAAGTATGTTCATTAATTTGGGCTGAATCATTACATTATATATCTTGAGAGTGTTTTGTTGTGCTCACCAGATTTGCCTGAAGAGGGATTTTCCATATGATGTCTCCGTATGCGTAAGATCATGATCGGGCTTCCTGTTTCAGTCAGGGCTTCTCTGCCTCTTGGCAAGAACTGGAGCCTGCCCCGTGCCAATTGCTGCTACTTCAGAAAGTGCGGCTCTCTCGTGTGCTGGGTGCTTTAGGTGCTTTCTTGGTGAACATTCCCTTACAGCAATACAGTCCATTTCAAGAAACGCGATAAATTTGTATCGCAGGACAAATGCCCTATCCTATTTGCTAAGGCTCAAATCCAGAATTAATGGTAATGATGCATACAGTGTCTTGGAGTATGTGAGGAATTATTCACTCAAGTGTCCTGTAATGCATGGTGGCATGGTTTTCTTTCTTTTTGATTGCTAAGTATTCCAAAGCATACCTCAAACCACACATTTAAATCTTGAACGTGGTAAAAAGTAGCATTATAGATTAGCACATCAGAAAGAGAGTGGCTGTATTTCAGACGAAGATCAGTTCTGGTCTTGTCCTGATCAGGTCTGGGCTTGTCACTTGCTGTTCACGTGCTGAGGGATCACGGGTTGCCTCAGTTTCACGTGTGTTGTGTTCAGCGTGTTCCGCTACGGAAGCAGTGGCTGTGACAGCGAGCTGGACGTACGAGTACACGTACCTGGTTGCAGTATGAGCCATGTGCAGCCTGTACAGATTTTTAAGGATTTTCTGTTGCAATTACTTTCTTTTAAAATAACCTCAGCAGATTTAAGAGAGCTACTGAAAATAGCTGTTTCATTAAGCATGGACACACCACCAACAGTAATGCCAGCATGAAGCACATAGAGGAAATGGCAAAAAAAGATTGCAAACTGCCTGGGCAAACCTCGTATTGCAAAAGGGAGCGTATCTTAAAACCCTCCTGGGAGCAATGCATACTTAAGTGAATGAAAACATTTTAGAAATCCTGCATAGATTGCCAGCATTTTGTGCACGTGTGTTTTCAGATGCAGGTTGCTTGTTTGCCCAAATACATCGCTAAGGGCGGCAAGGTTAGTAACTCTGGAGGGGCACCGCACGCGTTCACTCCCCCTTCAGTGCCCTGTCTGTTCGCCGGAGTGCGGAGAGCAAACAAGAGGCGGGAGGCGGGAAGGAGGAAAGTTTGGCCCGTTTCCAAGAGCCCAGTGTATATGTGGGAACTTACACTTGCCGGCTGCAGGTCGGGGTTTTATTGGGCAGGCTTTTCTGGTGGGCTTAGAGCCCCCCTCGACCCTCTCCCAGATGGCGTCTGGTTTTGCACGCCGAGCGCAGAGGTGCTGAGGCAGGGTGACACGGGGTGTCCGCCCGCGGCCAGCCCAAACGCTTGGACGTGAGCAGAGGTGACACAGTGCAAGTGTAGAACCCGGCAGAGCCAGAAGAAAAGCCAAAACAAAAGGCGGGAATAAGAAAGAAGATGGACACTGCAGGGGGAGGTAGCGTTTGCGGTGAATGAAGGTGGTAGTAAATAATGAGCCCTCGCACACTGTGGTTGCACGGGGCATGCTCAGCTGACTCTTCCTGATGAGCAAGAAATACAGCAAATATATTACGTGAGTAAAATGTGCAGCTTGCTTTAACTGTTGTGATGCTCTAAGTTACACGGTGGTAGTGTGCTGTGCTTAGAAGGATGGTGGCAATTGAGGGATATTCCTTAGCCCTTCCTGGTAAGGCCATGTGGTTGTTGACCCTCTGGCCATCATTTTGCAAGTTAGCTTCTTAAATTTATTTTGAAGTTACTTTCTTCGTTTGTTTTGAAGGGCTTTTCTTACATTTCGACTCTTGTGGCAAAACCTTTTAATCTGGAGATCCTTTTAATTTGCCTAATGAATATTAATAAAGTTTGCCACAGGTTCTGTGCTTAAAAGAGGGAAGGGGAAAAGAAAAGAGCATGGCACTGAGAAAGTGAGTTGTAGGGCGTTCTAGATTTGAAATGTTAATAGGAATTTTTAAATTACTTTCATATCACTTTTAAGTCCTCTGCAGTTCTGTGCTTTTTGTTTACTGTTCTGAAAGAAAAGGATGCTTTTTTGTTTTTATTTTTTTTCTTTGCAACAGAACTTCATTGTGGTTAGATACCTTCTTTTTTGCTCTTTCTGAGCTGTGTAATATATGAAGTTGTACTCCTAATAAATCAAGTGAGAAATTTGCCTCAAATGCGTTTGCAGATCAAGAGATTTCGTCTCTCTAATTCTAACTTTCAAAGTTATGAAAATAACACACAGTAATTTTGCTTTAAACATTAATTATAAATATTCATAAAGATTTTAAAAATGTAAAAACACTTGCTTACACATGCTCTTAAACAGATTTCTAAATGTAAAGAAATGTCATACACATGCAGTCTTTGACTATTTTTAACTTATTTTTTTCTGATATTTGACTGCCATATAATACATGCAACTATGTTTATTACATGTACCAATAATAAATACGGACAAGTTCAAAATGCTGAATCTATGAAACTGATCGTGTAAAAGACAATGGGGTTAAGTGAAATAAAAACACTACTCTCTTCTGGAAAACATGACTCACTTTGTTCTAATTTTAACTTTGGTACCTGTTGAGCAAAATCTAAATACATTTTGGCAGAGATGAGGCCTTCTCTTAGCATCTGAATTTATAAGATCTCGTATATATTTTTGGTGATTCAAAAAATAGAACTATCTAATGGAGATAACTGATACAGAGTGTTTCTATTTACAGTTCTTTATTTTTTTTTTTTTTTCCACAAGCCTGATAGCTTGATAACCAGTCAGTCTCGCAGTATGGTGTATTGGCAAACATAGGTAAAAATTTCAAAAAATGCTTTAGGGACTGATTGGGCGAGGTAAAACACCAAGTTTGCGACACAGAGACATCTGGGAGCATGGCCATCAATCATATTAAACTTGCTTTGAAGGCGAGTTTCCGTAGTGTGAGAGGGAACATGCCTGTTGAACCTGAAATCTGCTGGACCAAGAGCGGGGAGAAGGGTCCGGGGCACGTGTGAGTGCAGTGGGGCCTGTGACCCTCTGAAGTGTTAGTAGCTTCGTGGCTTTCTCAGGAAATCCTGTGATCTCTAGTACATCTTTTTCCTCTTCCAGCTCTTCTCTTTCTGCTCTTGGCTTGAGGAAATTTCATAAACAGAGGACCAGAGTATAGTGATAGAGAGGCGGGCATACAGAGTGCCCGGTTATTTCAGATGTGCTGATGTCTGCTGCCTCGCAGGAAACTCATCGCCTCCTGTAGCTCATTGCGATTAGAAATCAGCTTCGGTGATTTTTGTACTGTCAACAGCTACTATTAAAAGATGGAGTAAGACAAAATATATTATTTCCTTCTTGTCAATGATTTAGTAGGAGAGGCTTGGGACAATGCCTTGAGTTGTTATAATGTTCTTTGGTATTTACAGAACATATGCTAGAATGTAATGAAGTATTTGCCTGAATGGAAAATATAGAGAAACATTTGTTGATGATAGTCCACCTTTCTTCCCCTTGCCCTAAGAAATTTTTGTGATAAGTTTAATGACTGTGGTTTCATTTAGCATGATACTCAGTGTTTCTTTGATGATTTTTACAGAATGTTGCTTCCATTTTTGTTTTATAATTTTAATATGAAGAATGAATTTAATAGGAATTTGTGGTCAGCTCTGTTAATTGTGCATGTTCCACTTTTGTTTCTTCTGTTGCCCGCGGACTGACTTCAGCCCTTTCTATGCTTGTGTAACAATACTCTGCACTTAAAGAAGCATGGCACTGGCTAATACAGACCCATCTGATTTTTCTACGTTCTAGTAGGCCTAATGAAGATGAATAAGGAATAAGTGTTTGCTTAGTGTTAACTTTCAGTTTTACTTTGCCAGTTTTACTTTCAGCACTCACCAATATGCACAAAGTGAAGCAAAAGTGAAACAAAACCTTCCAAAGGGTAGATTCATTGTGTGGTTATCCCCGTCATTTCTCCTGCTTCACAAATATTAATTTAAAGCTGAATCCCCAAAATAAGTTAACCAACATAAGCAAAACCATAGTGGATAAGAGTGCCTTGCCTCCCAGTTTCCAACGGGCTTCATGCCTTTTAAACTTCTCTTTGAGACTCTATTAATCTACTTAACATTTTAGATTTTTAGTGCAGATTTTTAGTTTGGATTTTTTTTTTTTTAATAAAGAAAATAGTATTTGAAGTTCTTAGTTTTCAACCTTAGCTAGGAAGTACTTCCTTTCAAGAAAACTTTTTTTTTTAATCTTGCGGCTTTTTGTTTCGTTTTCTTGATGGACTTTAAAAGGTTTTGTAAATTTATTCATATACTTATTTCAATTAAATCTGAACAGCTTACTGTATATTGAATAGTTATGGTTTAAATATAAAATATTTTTGTTACCAATTAAACTTTTTAAATTACAATTTTTTTTGTTAGTGTTTAAGTTTTCTGTCCTACTTAATCTTTTGAATACTTATTTTCCTGTTAGTGAAAACATTCACGTGTCTGTATTTACCTTGAACTTCCTAACGGGGGAAAAAAAGAATTTGTAGGCTATGCCAATCCTATTTTGAAATAATGTTTTGTGACGCTATTTAGATTTATAATATTTTTTAAACTGCTTAAAGGCCAGAGTTTACGAAAGACTGCAATTCCATTGACTGGTAACAGTGACGATTCAGCAGAGTGATCTATTATTCAATGCATACCAAAAAGACCCCAAAATTGTACTGATAGGAGATTAATATGTCTTCCTAAAACAATGGATTTAGTAAGAGAATGGATTAATAAGAGATTGGATTTAATAAGAGAATATTGAAATTAAGAATCTGTGTATCTTAAAATCTAAACTGTGTAAAATATTTCTTCCTCTTCAAAATAGTCTATATGGAGATATTTAAGCCTAGTATTGTGAATGCATCGATGTCTTTTTATAGGAGAAAATGGTTCTGTCTTTATACGGTTAAATGTAAGAGCTTGTGCAAACCTGTTTACATAGAAACTAATTTGGGTTTAGAGATTAAATGAATATTTAAGTGTTACAAAACCTTTTTTTTTTTGTTGTTTTTTTTTTTTTTGTTGTTTGTTTTGGAAATTTGAAACAAAACCCCTCTGCAGCACTGTGAATGCACTGTTAAATTCCTTTCAGCTGTATGTGCAATATATAGGCCTACTCATGAATGTATGCATATGTATGTACGCTTGTGTAGTGTAGTTTAAGCTTTATGCGTTGACAAATTTTGAAAGATATAGGAAGAGCGTTTATAAATAATTAGAAGTAGTTGGTATATACTTTCTAAGAAAAATACATTGTCGTAGTTTAATTGCAAAATGATGACTTTACATAAAGTATAAATAATATGCTTAGTAAATTGTGGCATTTAATTAGTGAAAAAAGCTGTTACAAGTATTTATTTCTCTTTCTAAATAGAACACATGATATACAATATATTAATACTTTTTAATCACCGTAGATGGCATAAATGACACATTAATGTAAACAGTACCTTTTAAATATAAATGCCTTTCATTTGATTAAAAATGCAGTAAAAGTAGTATATAATTCCATTCATTTTCTTGATAAGAAACAATATTCCTTTATCTTAGAATTACATCCAATTTCGCTATTTTATATGATAATAGAAAAACAATAATACAAGATGAGTAGTTTTGATTGCAGCGATTTCAGTGATGCTTTGGCTTTGTAGATAAATTCATTGCTGTGCTGTGAAATCTCAGAGATAGTTTTGTAGAGACCACATAATGCTATTGTCACATAATTTGTTCGATATTATGCAGATATTAGAATTGTGCTAAAATTAAAATTATTTTTTTTGGTCTCCTAACTTAAAGAAATGATCTCACCGGGCAATATGCATGTGAAACATAGCTGTGAACTGTGAAACCTTGAATGCTCCCGCTCGTTGGTAAGCGTGGTGAGGAACGATGGAGGTGCATTAATGAAGGGAAGGGTGGCAGCCTGGTGTCTTAGATGGTCGTGTGTGCGGAAATTGCTAGCAGTGAAAGACTCTTTTTTACTCTTTCTTATTGAGGGCCCCTCCTGGGTGTGTAATAAGGGATCAGTTTGTTGTTCCTGTACTAAGGTACACTGTTCTTGCTGCTGTGAAGGATAAAGGAACATTCTTTTTGGTGCTTTTTTTATTTCTCCTATTCCTTTGAGCTCTCTAGTAGTATCACTTTGCACAGTTGCAAGAGTTAAACAGGTATGTTTAGGTGAAAGTGAAGCAATATATCTGAAAAGCAGTATTTAATATATAAGATTGGGCTGTACAATATAGAATATATCATTATGATTACTTCCAAGTAGCTTTTGTGTGTAGGCTTCCCCCCCCCCCCAGTTTCCCAGTTTTTGTTTGGATAAATGATCTTTTATTTTTCTTTGAGCTTGACCTTTATTACACTTTATGATCAGTGTGGTAGCCCTATTTGCTCCATTTATAGTGCAAATGGAGCAAAACAAACAACCACTGTACCATTTCTAATTTTTATTTCCTTAAATGGATAATTACCTCCAAAGAAAAAAAAAACACAGAAAAAAAGGAGTCTTTGGATATTTATTGTCTGATGTAGATGGCCCAGCTCTTGATTTTTGTACTCACGAGCCACATTTTTCGATGTAGTTTGTCAAACTAGAATGTGATTAATCTGACTGTCATTGTGAATTGATCGTTTGGGAACCTTGTCAGAGCGTACACAGTGATGTATGACTGTGTCTTCTTTTGATAGTAATATTATATTTACAACTAACAAAATTTAAGCATGCATCATTGTGTCCTTGAAACAAGCTTATTCTGTTCTTGATTTGCAAAAACACATAGCTGTTGATAAAAAGAGCACTTTACTGAAAAAAAAAATTAGCTCGTTTTAGCTTTTTGCATTCATTAATTAAGCAACCTGGGTGTTGCACACTAAATTCTTGCAATTCATTAGAAAGTTGATTATGATCATTTTTCTGTACCTTTTCTTATTGTTTTATGTGAATGGTGTCACTCCAGTGTCATACAGGTATATTAAAACAGAATTTTTATTTTCAGAAGTTTGCTTTGCATATTGAAATATCATTTTACAATTTTATTGGATGATTCAGTGCCTAAAACACAATTTTAGGATGGAAGAGCGCTGGGCAAATTATGGGTCTCTAACAACATGTGGAGGTTGGGGATTATTTTTTCTCCTTTTTAAGCAGCAGGATCTAGTTAAAACCTGCGGAATGTGAAGGCAGAGGGAAGGCTAGGCCTTACTTTAATTGCTTGCAATGTACTAACACAGAAGCTTATCATAGAGGACGCACTTTCCCCGTCACCTGGCGCAAGTGACAAAACTCTTAGGTGCCTACGGTTCCGCATTGATACCACAGTGCTGAAACGAGCTGCTTCATGAGTAAGTTAATAACCAGTAGTTAATACTGACTGAGACCTCTTATCTAGCGAAAGATGCAAGATGTGAAGCGATCATTCAAGTTTCGGTCTTGAAATTATGTTAATTTAGTTGGGAATCAGAAGATCTATTAAATAATATATTAAAATGAGTGTATTTTTAAATATAGAATAGGATCTTCTCATGAAAGCCCTAGGCATGCAGATGTTGGCCAGACCAGCCTCCTCCTCCAAGCAGCTGCAGGTATAGCTGACTGCGTAGGTCTTGTCCAGGTGGGATTTGAGTATCTCCAAAGATGGAGATTGCACAGGAGCTCTGGGCTCTCTGTTCCAGTGTCTAACCACCCTTGCTGTGTTATGCCCCTGCTCATCCACTCTCTTGCTCAGTCCAGTGGGGCAAAAGTCTGGAATAACCGTTCATCTGGTACACAGCAAGATTTCTTGTTTCAGTAGTGGAGGTGCAGCCTGTATTGCCAGATTCTAGTGCTTTAAAACTAAGCTGTTTTAGGTAACTTTTTCCACCTAATTTCACTTGACTGCATTCCAAAGTTGCCCTATGACTTTACAGTGGAAGCAAGGGCATTTCTACTAAAGAAAAAGATGATACTGGCTGTGTTATTTCTGGTTACGGCTAGTGCTAGCGTTAAACTGTTTGGCTGATGATGAAAATTGGAGGAATAAAGTAAGAAAGAAAAGTATTCCTGTATCCTTTTGCGTGGCAGTATTTGCAGATGCAGTGAAAGGTGTTACACTGTTCAAGGAGGAAGACTCAAGGAGGGCCTTTGGGCCTTGGGGAAGTCTTTTAGGAAATCCAGGCAGCAAGAGTTGGTCCATCTACACATTATACTGTCCATAAAGGTTATGATGCTTTTGGCCAAGTGATCCCTTTCTCATTTTTAGAGAATTATCTTAATAAAAGCACCAGTCCATCCTTTGATATTCTAAATTTGAAATACAAGAAATACTGGAGGTAATTTAAACAGAGAATTGTATATTATGAAGGATATGTGCTGCAGAGTTTTTTTTTTTTAATGTTCTTGTTTGGTGCTAAGACAAAGCTGCTTTGTAAGGACATTGAGCTGAAAGGAAACAGTCGGGACCCTACTGATTCTTTTAAAAATCTAATAAATTTTAATGTAAAAATAGGACCTTAAATTGCAGCTAACTAGAACTGAGAATTGGCATATGTGTTTAATATTTTTATTATAGGTCTTCATATGTGACAAAAGAAAGATGTAAGGAAAATGATGTAAGTGCTTCTGAGTTCAAATGAGGTGTTAAATTCCATTCTTTGAGTGGGGAATGTTCATGATTACAAAATGCTAATTTTTTCTTGAGCGAGAAGGATTGATAAAGGAGTACTTGATCTCCCGCTTTATAATGACAGATATTCTCATTTTTACAGTACAACTGTTACTGTTCATTGCTCTTATTTCGTATACGGATAAAACTGTCATTTCCTGAATGCTCCTCAGTAGCTTCGGTCAAGTACAATTTATTTGATGTCATCCACCAAACACACTTTGACAGGTGGTTCTAAAAAGTATTTTTGATTTAAAAACTTGAATTATTTGATTAGTCAAGAGCCTATAAAATGTGTCAACTTTAGATGTGATAGTAAGTATGAGAGCATTTTTTGAGAAGTTTATGTGTAGTGAGTTATAAAATTAATCAATAGATTTTTTAATTTTTTATTTTTGAGTCCCTTTAAGACAGTTTATTTACAAATGTATTAGGTGGTGCAAATTACTTTTTTTTTATATACTTGATTCCTAAATGGAGTTACTTCTTTCCCCTATATGCCATACTCTTATGTGAAAAAAGCAAAAGAAAAAAAGAAAAAAAAAATCACTCCAGAACTTTAAAATCCTGCTTCCAGGAATTGTCATTCAGTCATTGTGAAAATCCTCCTTTTAGTGCATTTGAAGTTATAGAAAAGGGCAGTGTCTTGTCTTTAGCTGATTGGCCAGCATGCTTTGAATGATACTGCTTAGCTCTTATATAATTCTCTACATTTTCTGAAGCACTCTATAAATATGGAATAGTTAATCCTCTTGGAGTGTATCAGAATTTAACAATGAAAAGCTTCATCAAACCCAGTCTCTTTTCGGAGATCTCTCAAATCCTCAGGCCCACAAGAATTAAAGCTTCTTTTGCATTCTGGTAAGGTTGTTGGGGTTTTTTTTGTTTTGTTTTTTTTTTCCCCCCTGATTATATTTCGAAGATATGTCCCTAATTAATGTGATATTTTCAAAATCCCATAAATATATTGATATGCTGAGAATTCATTTACTGCCACTCCTATCTTGTGTGGGTTTTTTTTGTTTTTATTTTTAAATATATATTTAAGAGACTGCATATGTGATTCCTTCCTAGCTATAATTGCTTCAGGATGAAGAATAATGGCAGTGACTTGAAACAAACAGTAGCTAATAAAACACTGGTTCAGTTCAAACTTTTGCGTCAGATCTTTTTCCTTTTTTCCTTTTTCCTTTTTCCTTTTTTCCTTTTTTCCTTTTTTTCCTTTTTTTCCTTTTTTCCCTTTTTCCTTTTTTCCCTTTTTCCTTTTTCCTTTTTCCTTTTTCCTTTTTTCCTTTTTTCCTTTTTTCCTTTTTTCCTTTTTTCCTTTTTCCTTTTTCCTTTTTCCTTTTTCCTT
>JAVCKT010101038.1:0-27918 GCA_032273925.1 Rhynchotus rufescens | reverse complement strand
TTAAAATAAAAAAAATTAAATGTAAATAATGTAAAAAAAAATAAAAAAAAGAAAAATAAAAAAAAAAAGGGCGGGGGGAGGAAAAGGGAAAAACAGCGACGCCGGGACGCACTTGCGCTTGCCAAACCCCGAGCATCACAGGAAAGGAGGGCCCCTGGGAACGGATCCCAACCGAAACTAAAGCATTTGCATGCGCCGAGGCGAGCGGCCGCGCGCGCCCTCCGCGCCGCAGAGCGCGGATCGCCGGCCGCACCGCACGGCACCGCACGGCACCGCGCACCGGGCGCGTCCGGAGCGCGCCGGGGTGATCGGCCCCGCACGCCCCGCGCTCGTCCCGCGGCTCCCCCGAGGCCTGGGGACACAGCACTTGAATTATAATCACACATTTCATCGGCGTTTCGGGCTTTGAGGGTTTTTTCCTCGTTAGGGCGCTGCGTGGGCGATCCGGCAGGACCTCGCGGCCGCGCGGAGCGGGAGCGCAGGGAAGGGCAGCAACCTGCTCCCCGGGCAGCTCCGCGCTCCATTTACCCCGCAAAGGGGGATACGGAGGCAGCGGCAGCAACGCACCGCTCTGCTGCCCCAAACAGCTACAAAACCCAAGGAGTTAGGGTATGCTGAGCAGGCGCTCGGAACACAGGAAACGGGGTGTTTGCGCGCTGCCAAATGCAGCGTTTCCCTATTTTCTCCCCTGGGAAAAGCGGCAGTTTCACGGCTTGGCACAACGTTGCACCATGAGCACCAAGGTTACCGCCAGGCAGGCCAGGGCTTCGGGTCGCAGGCGCTGCCCGCCTGGCCCCTCCGCTCCTGCTCTTTGCGGCTCCGCTGGAGCTCGCGCTGGGAGCGCTCCGGGACAGGGACAGTGTCCGCAGCTCGGGAAGAGGTCCACCCGCCGTCACGGCGGCGCAATCCCCGGCACGTGGCACAGGGAACTGCCTGCTTGGCCACGCCGGGCTCGCATCCGGAGGCCTCTCCGTGGCCTCCCCGCTGCCAAATGGGGATCATTCCCAACGTGCCGAGGCCCTTGATGGACCCGGGCAGGCCCAGGAGGAATGAAGTGCTCTGTTCCCAGCGGGATTTGGGGGATGAGGTGCTCTCCAGGACATCACGCCCCAGTCAGGGCCGCACGTGCAGCGTCCCAAGGAAGGTCCTTTGGAAAGCGGAGGCGGGGGGAAGTCGGAAGGCAGAGGGGGTTCACCCGGCCATGGAGGTGGCAGCAAAGCAATGCAAAAGCAGAGCCAGCAACTTGGCGAGGAGCTGGCAGCAGCAGAGAGCAACTGAGAGCGGCAGAAATGACCTAAATGTCCAGGACTGCCCCGGTCCGGGCGGCCTGGATAATCCCGTCCCGCTCTCCCCCCAGGAGGAAGCGGAGATTCACATATTTATGTGCCAGGGAGCGAGTACCGTCTAAATGTCTAATTATACAGATGTTATATGAATAAATCAGGCCCTAAAAGCTACAACACGTAGAAAGCTACTCCAAAGTAGCAGAATGCGGCCAGCATCTGCCTTAGGAGCGCAGAGGACCTTCACCTTCACCCTCACCTTCACCTTCACCTTCACCTTCACCTTCACTTTCACCTTCACCTCCACCTCCACCTCCACCTCCACGCACACCCCTGCCACTCATCTAAACCCGTGTCTCATCACCCAAGAACACAAAGACATCAGCTTATTTGTACATCATCCCATTCTTCCACCCCAAAAAACCAACGGCAGCTTCCGAGAGGCCTCGGCGCATCCTTAGGGAGCTGCAGACCTGGTGCTGGCCACAGCTGGAGCATTTTCCAGCCCAGCGTTCTCCTTCTTTCTAGTCCTTTTTTTCTCCCCTCATCTCTCTGCATAAAACCATTTTGTTCCCACTCTTGCAGAGACATAGCCCGGAGGAAGGGAACTGCTGGGGACCCATCTTTCCTCGGACATCTCCTAACAAAAGACGTTCTGTGCAACATCCAGCGTCGATTTTCCCATTAAACACGAAGAATTTTGCTTTCAGAGCAAGTTTTAACCCGTGGGACGATGGAGGCGGGCTTGGTTCTGCAGCGGGTAAGTGGGGCAGGCCGAGGTGTGGGTCAGGCGGGCACGGCTGTGCCAGCAGCAGCCAGGCGCGGGCGGGCAGGGAAGAGCAGCAAAGGTGTCCGGAACAGCAGGAAAGGGCGCCAGCTGCCCTATGAAGCAGCTCCTAACACGGCAGGTTTCTGTGGGGTACCTGCAGCGTGGAGCGCTGCAATTGCATCGGGTCCTGGCACTGCAAATGCTTTGGGTCCAGGCACTGCAACTGCATCATGTACACACTGCAACTGCATCAGGTCCAGGCACTGCAACTGCATCATCTCCAGACACTGCAGCTACATCGGGTCCAGGCACCGCAAGTGCATCGGATACAGACACTGCAATTGCATCATGTACAGACACTGCAACTGCATCGGGTCCAGGCACTGCGACTACATCGGGTCCAAGCACCACAACTGTTATGAGAACCAAACACTGAAACTGCATCAGGTAGAGACACTGCAACTGCCTTGGGTCCAGACACTGCAACTGCATCATGTCCAGATATTGCAACTACCTGATATCCAGCCACTGCAACTGCATTGGATCCACACATTACAATTACGTGGTGTCCAGCCACTGCAAATGCATTGGATCCAGACACTGCAACTACACTGGGTACAGACATTGCAACAGCAGCAGATCCAGACACTGTAACTGCATCAGATTCAGACATTTACAACTGCATCATATCCAGACATTGCAACAGCATCGGGTCCAGATAGTATTGTTATCACATGGTGTGAAGCCACTGCAAATGCATCATGTCTGGGCACTGCAACTACATCACATCCAAACATTGCTGCTACATTGGTTCCAGGCACTGCAACGGCATGAGGCGCAGGCACTGCAACTATATCAGGTCCAAGCACTACAACTACATCGGATCTACACACTGCAACTGCATCAGGTTCAGACACCGCAGCCACAACGGGTCCAGACATTGCAAATGCATCGGGTCCAGACTCTGCAGCTGCATCAGATCCACATGCTGTAATTACAGGGTGTCCAGGCACTTCAGCTACGCCGGGTCTGAGCACGGCATCTGCACCGGGTCCAGGCACTGCAGCTAAATCAGGCCCAGGCGCTTCATTCCACCCACATCTGCTAAGCGCAGGCTTGAGTTTCCTGGATTTGGCCTGGCCTCCCAATCTTCTTGCTTTTGGTAGATTTGTCCCTTAATGGTATTTGAGCTTTCTTTTGTGGCTTAATGCTGAACTGCACAGTGCAGGAGGATAATTAGTGGTGAGTATTAAGCAGTTTATGTTCTTCTGTGATTAGAGAACATGTCTGTGAGGTCTTTGGGCACTAGTTCCTCTATGTTTTATTTTTACCATGTAAAATCCTGCAGGAGAAAAGGGTGTTTGCACCTTTGATTTCGCAGGGCTTTTGAATAACGTGCCAATGCACCCCTTGCAAACTTGAACAAACTTGGGGCTGCTCTATCTTCTGCAAAGAGGTATATGGTTTGGGGAGTAATTAGGGCCGTACAGTGCTTTCATTGTGTATTTTATATTATATTAAATATGCACATTATTTATTTATATGTACAATGCGCGCACATAAAACACACAGCAGCCCGACTGTAAACACACACATGCTGGAGAACAAACCCCCCTTTCTGCAAGGCGAGGCGCCCGCGCTTTCCCACGGACCTCTCCTTTCAGCCACCCTCGTTAATACTCAAGAGCACATTTGCAATTAGGGGGACCCAAAGGCTCGGGCGCGGGGCCGGGCAGCGCCCAGCGCGCTGGAAACGGCGCCTTGAGGGGCACCGGGGCAGGGGAGACCACGAGGAAGGCGAGACCCAACACAAACCTGCTGCATTTTTGCCTTTTCCAGCAAATCTGGCGTTTTGCAAGCAAGGGATGAGCCAGGCAGGGGATTTTTTGGCCTGGGGCCGGAGGCGGCCGATGCCACCCAGGTGCTGCCCCAGGTGCGAGGTGCCCCCAGAGCCCCGTTGCGCATCCCTGGGATCCCGCGCATCCCTGGGATCGCATCCGCGGACTGTGCCGTGCTGGTTAGCCCTGCACTTGGAACGCCCTTGCTTATTTACCGCAGCGGCCACCGCGGAGCAACGCGTGGCCGCCAACGCAGCGCAGCCCCTTGCCCCAAAGGGAGAGGGGCAAGAGAGCAAAACGCACTCGTATTCCAAACCCACCCCAAAATCCCACGCACTGGGAAAATCCGAAACCATCAGGGAAAAAAAGAGCAGGGAAAACAGCCCCTTGGATAGCGCAAGTTTTCCTAAAAATTCAGGCGCCGCAGCCCCGAGCCCGGCGATGAAGTGGTTAACAGACATATGCTGTATAATTAGGAGATGCATTAATGATTATGAATAGTAAATGACTTGGTGCAAGGAAAAAATCTAGTCAAAAGGGACATGCACCTATCTTACATGTTTATTAGAAACTGTATATAACTAGAGAATTCTGCTATTAAGAATCCTGCATTATTGGTGTAAATACTTCCAAGGGTACATCAAATTGTAATCTTTCATACGACATCCATCAAACCAGGCTGGAGATTTTGACAAACATTAAACACAGTAAGGAGGCAATTATGTATGCATGATTTAATCTGCAACTAATTAATATGCAAATTTATTCATATGTTAGTTACTAAATTAAAAATGCAAAGAAGCCCTTATGGTGATTCTCAAAATTTTGCACAAACAGAACATTTAAAATACCAGAAAAAACGAAGTTTTTTGGAAACCTGCTGCATACTTTTAAATCTTTGGGAACCTGTTGCACGGCGACGGTTCAAAAATATTTGCTTAAATAGCGCGGGGCGCGGCGAGGTGCGTTAATGCGGCGCGGGGCGGCTCGGCGCCGAGCCCGGCGCCTCTGCAGAGATGTGCACTAATTACCCAGCCAAACGTGCTCCATTCCCAGCTCCCCCCGCCCCGGCCGCTTTTGGGGGCGCTTGGCTGCGTTTTGGGGTAACTGGGTGCATCGGTGCGAGGGCACAGCCCCCACTCCCTGCCTGGTGCATCCTTTGGGAGGCAAACAGGGAGCAGGTAAAATGCTGCCCGTGGAGATGGAGAAACAACGAGTTTCGGGTCAAAAAAGCAGGGAAGTGGAGCAAATGCACCCGGCCATCGTGCCCGGAGGAGCCCCAGGAGGGAAGGTGCCCGGGCCGGGCCCAGCGCGGGGCTCTCGGGGGCTCCAACGTCCCCATTTCTGCATTCATTACGCGGTGTTAAATCTAATTTGTTCTTTTTACTGTCACAGGAAGCACATGTTTAAAGCAATCTGTTTCCTCGTATGAACGCTTTCCTGTCTGTTTGAAAAAAATTGCAACACACTTTACCCCAAGTAACCAAGAGGTGATCATAAATATCCCTAAATAGCATTAAACAGATATGAAAGACATTAACACTTCCAGAATGCCAAAGTAGTATTTAAAAAAAAATCCTAACAGATGCTCCTAGGTCAAAAAGTGAAATGTGTGTTTCCTGAAAAAACACTCTCCTCAGAATCATAAATGAACCGTGCGCGGAGGAGCGAGGTGCTCGGAGCAGAGCGGAGGAGCTGCCCGTGAGGGGCCCCATGGGATCCATGTCCCCATCCCAAGGGACACCACTGGCTGCCCATGTCCCCTGCAGCGCGCGGGCACTGCCCAGATCCAAGCCCAAAGCGGCGCCGAGCGGCGCCCCTATCCAGGGATGCATCCCCAGCATGGGGACTAGGGTGCAGGGACCTGGCAGCTCTGCATGAGCATCTGCAGGATGCGCAACCTGCTGCAAAAATTGCAAATCCACCTTTTTTATTTTTTTCCTGCCAGTACATGGCATGCAAGGAGCTCCAGCACATGCCATGCAGGAAGCTCCAGCACTCGGGATGCAGGGAGCTCCAGCACATGGGATGCAGGGAGCTCCAGCACACACGATGCAGGGAGCTCCAGCACTGGGGATACAGGGATCTCCAGCACATAGGATGCAGGGAGCTCCAGCACTCGGGATGCAGGGAGCTCCAGCACTCGGGATGCAGGGAACTGCAGCACTCGGGATGCAGGGAGCTCCAGCACATGGGATGCAGGGAGCTCCAGCACTTGGGATGCAGGGAGCTCCAGCACTCAAGATGCAGGGATCTCCAGCACTCGGGATGCAGGGAGCTCCAGCACGTGGGATGCAAGGAGCTCACACCGTGCCTGCTCCGGGACCCCACAGCCGCACAGGAAAAGTGCCTGGCCGTGTGCAGTGCCAAGAAGCTGTCACGGAGCCGGGCGGCAGCAGTGGCTGGGACGGGATCTCGCTAGGCCTTTTTTTTTTTCCCCCAATATATTTTCACCTTTTTTTTTTTTTTTTTTGCATGTTTTGCTGCAAATGCAAAAATTGCTGTGAAGCAAAAATAATCAACGTTGCTTTGATTAAAAAAAAAAAAAAACACAAGGGAAAAGTGGCAAATTTCCTAATAAGGGTGCAAAAGTTGCAGAGTGCAGCCGTCTTGGGAGAATATCCCCAACCTGCCGAGATAACTTCCCTGCGCCTGGCTCCAACCCGCTCCAGAACGGAAGGAACATGTCAGGCCAATGAGGTCGGGTAATTCCCTGGCCACTGAAGCCGCCTCTCCCACACCAGGGTTGGGAGCTCTGCTGCAAGATGCCATTTCAACGCCTCTACCTTCAATGCAGAACTGCACTAATCGGTGCCCTGCTTGTATTGACAACAATCTGCAGATAATATTTAAAGAAAAGCTCCTAAATCAAATTGTTCCAGAGAGAGAGGGTTTTTTATCTTTAACACCTTTTGCTAACAATTATCCCCAAGTTCAAACAGAATAAGTGCTGAGGTTTAGACTCATGAAACTTAGCTTAATTTCAAACTGAAAAAAAAATCATTATAAATTGCATAGCGGTATAAAGCAACTGAGGGCTTGCCATGAAATTGCCACTTATTTCTATATTTTTACAGCATATATTGCATTTTCTCAGCCATCCTCACAGGAGGCAAAAGCATGCAAGCCTTTGAAGACCCCCCCCAAATTGCAGTGTTGCATCTGCACCGCAGTCCCCACTTAACCCAAATGCAACCCCCTCGTGCCTCCCCTAGCTCTCACGGGCACCGTGCAACACTGCTCAGCCTAGGCCGAATCAGGCGCCAAAAGCAGAACGGGGCGCCCGGTTTTTTGGGGAACCAGCTTTGTGTGGAAGCGCTCTGCACTTCCCGCGCCGCTCTCCAGAGGGAGACGATGCTCGCGCTAAGCCCAAGGCCGGGCCTGCCGCTGCCCTCCGCGCCTGCCGCCCGCCCTGGGGAGCAAACCCCTTCCTACCCGCCGCCGCGCACGCGTTGCAGGAAGAGCTCCAACTTTTAATGCAGCCTAAGAGCAACGCGTGGAAGAAACACGCCCGGGAACACGCTGCTCCTTTCCCACGTCCTTTTCCCGTCTAAGGCACAATTTATTTTTCAGGGTGATCAAGGCCGTGTCTCCCTGCGCCCGGAGCAGCATCCCGGGGCGGTGCAGCTCCTTGCTGAGCATGCCGCGCGTTTAACTCCCCCAGGCTCCGGCTTCATTCGCTAGGGACACGTCTCCAAGCGCCCATCCCGGCCCCGCGTGCCCTCCCAGGGGCTGCGGATGGCCGGTGTTCCTTGTGGATGGCCGGTGTTCCCTGCGGATGGTGGATATTCCCTGCGGACGCTCCGTGGAGCCTCCTGCTTCCCCTCCGATGGGACAAGGCGAGCAGGGCGAAGGGCACGCGGGAGCAAGGGCCGTGCATCCGCACGGGGACACCTTGGCTGGAGAGCCACGGGAGCTGGGAGACGCTCCCGCCAGGAAACCCGGGCTCGGGAGAGCCGCCCACTCATCCTGCAACAAAATCAACTCATCCCTCAGCTCCTTGCTGCTCTTATCGCACACCTGAGGGGACATTTGACGCCTCCTTGCATGCACGAGGCCACCTCCCCACCCTGGTGCTCCCTGGGCTCTCCTTCCACACACGAGGTCCCCCAGGGATGGGCAGGACATGGGATTCTGGCTGGCACCCAAGGCTGGCACCACCAGGGACCGGACGGCTGCCATCCTATGGAGCAGAGCAAAGAGAGCTCCGGAATGAAGAGACCGGATGATGAGGCTGTTGTTCCAGCGTGGCCGCGGGTCACAGCCCTGCTCAGAGCTGCTCACCATGCCCAGAGGAAAAGCATTGGTCATGGAGCAGAGCAACCCACCAGAAAGGCCTGGCCATGGCCAGGAGCTCCTGGAGATGGAGAACACTCCCTGGACGTTGCGGAACCAGAGCTGCCTCCTCCCGGCAGGACAAGCCTGCCTGGACCACTATGAGCTTCAAAGGGGGCATCACGACTTGTGGTCCTGGGAGCCTCTCCCCTGCCGTCCCCACAGCCTCTCCTTCCACCACTGCCCCACGCTGGGGCCCGTCACACTCGCTGCTCCCTACGGACCTGCTAATGCCCCAGTACTCCCACGGACCCCAGCTAAGTCATCTGGAGTCATGAAGAGGGCTCTTCCCAAAGCCCCATCGTCCCCATCCTTCAATTTGCTCTGCTTCCACAGCTCGCAGCCAGCCCTTGCAATAAAGGGGGGCTCATACAAGGTATTTGTTACCGTTTATCATGGAGATTTTTATAAGGCTACTTATGAATTAATCAACAATAACGGCTTCCACAAAACGGCGGCATTAATCTCCGTATCCACCGCATAAATCACATTGAGAACAAGTTAATATACATATTTTAAGGAAAATACAGCAATATTTCCACCCTATCGGCCAAGTACGTTATAATCGAGTTAGTCAGTTCATAAATGTATATGCATATACTTTGTTCAGCATAATAAATCCTGCTAGATCAAGGCGACATAGTCTACCACCTAAAGATAATACGACTTATTCCCGGATATATTTCCACATTTGAGACATTTTTGATATGAGAGCACTGAGGTGCTCGCTCGAAAGCAGCTTGATTTTAAATAAAAGGCAGGGTTTAAATAAAAGGTAGGTATAAGGAGACAACAAGGCCCAGATGCACGTCCATATGCACCTGTAAAAACAGCTATACGTCCCGCAGACCCATGCCGTTCTCGTGGGCACATTGCTGGCCTTGGGTGCTAATTTAATTCTCTCCTCCTTGGAAGAGAGAATTGAGGATGAGTAAAATATTCAGGGAAGAGGCTTTTTATGTTTTCCTTTCTTACAAATTGCGCAGCTCGTTAAAATTACACCAAGCGTTTAAAGGGTATCTTCAACTTTGGGAAAACTTTGAGAAAAATTAAAAATACTCCCGAATTAGGGCACGGAGCTGCCTAAGCATTTGAGCTCTGCAGAGCAAACAAATTTGCAAAAAAAAAAAAAAAAATCAGAGGAAGCGCCCTTTTGAGGCTAATCTAGGAGAAACATAAATTGCGTTTTATTCTACTGAAGCAAAAGATGGCCATTTAAAAAAAAACAAAAAAAAAAAAAAAAAGGAAAGAAAACACACCAAAAGGAGAAGCTCGTGCAGCCGCTTGGAAGTGCAGGAGGTTGACGCTTCCCAGGCCGAGGCTCCCACCCTTCCCCAGCGGGTACCACGTTGCTGCTGCTGCCGAAAGCGTCTTTCGCATCGCGGGCGCAAAACCACCCCGAGCAAATATTTTGGGGGAAATATTTGAAACCGTCCACGGGGAAATATTTGAAACCGTCAGCAAGTGGTTTCCTGGGCAGGCCTAAATGCAGGGGACCCAGATGCTTCGGGCTGCTCTGGCTTGGCGGGTCCGGAGCTGCTCCAATATCATCTCTGCTCCGCACGGGCTTGCGGCAAAGCGCAAAGGGCTGCGGGGGACAGAGCACGTGCAGGCATCGTAAAAACCCCTAAAAGCTAAAGTTTCACCTAAATTAAATCCACCTCTAACTTCAAGCATGACGGCGCTCATAAAAACCCGCGGGGGGATATTAGCTGTCGCTGCAAAGCAGCCCAATAAAACCCCCGACCAAAAACACACCCTGGAAGAAATTTAACGTGCGCAGGTGGGAACTTCTTTTTAATTAAAAATCACAGTGTTCTTGCTTTACCAGCAACTTCCGTTTCGGCATTTCCACCTTGCAAGACCTTGCAGGAAGATTTGCGCTTGCATTTCTCTAATGCCACGGAGATTAAGGTAATCTGCTCAATTAAATCTTGCTCTTCCTAGGCGTTTTTCACTTTCAGATTATCATCTTATTATTTACAAAAGATTAGGAGCGAGACTAGCGTTTAGCACATTTACCAGCACAAGTGTAGCTCTAAAAGTATGCGAGTTTGCAAACTGCAAATTTACTTGGATTTATGGGAAAAACAGAAAACCCCTCTGAGATTAACATGTCAATTTTGTTCATGTATTCCACAAGATTGATTACCACTCAGCTCCGCCTAATAACCAGATTTATAGATAAAACACATAGAGTTGCCAGGTATGAAAAGAAAGCTGCCCCTTCTGGAGTGTTTTGCTTTCTGCTCGCAGATAATAATATGAAAATATATGTAGTGCATTTTTAAAGTAACAGCGGAGGCAAAGTTAGAATAAAATAAAAGAATAAAAGGCAACTGCAGCCATATTACTAATTACAGGATTTTTTTACTAAAATGCCGCATTATTTCTTTCTAAAACTACTGGATTTTTTAATGCATTTTAAGGAATTTTAAACAATCTTCTCTTAAAAGATGCAATATACCATGATGAAGCTTTTCCAGAAAAAAAAATGCAAAGATTTCGTACAACTACCATAAAACAGGAAAAACAGCAGAATAACTGTTTGCACCACACAAAGATTTTACACAATTACTGAAAAATGAGGAAAAACGACAGAAAACCCATTTGCACCACAAAACAAAGGGCTTTGCCGAACCAAATGGCAGCGCCAACTTCGGCCCGCGCAGTGCCCAGATTGCAGGCTAACGTTGAGGGGGGTGGAAAAAATAAATAAAATAAAAGCAATCCCACTTCTTTGGACGGCATCCATGTGGCTGCGCACAAAGACGCGGCGATACTCCGCGGCCCATCCGGGCAAGCCCGCGGTAATCGCCAGCGCTCTCATCCCGTGCGGAATCGCCCGTCGTGCCCGTGGGCACAGCTGGATGCCACTGGTTGACACCTGGCCCCGCGCAGACGCGGGCCCCGCATCCCGCGCGAATCCCGCCCGGACGCATCCCCGGACGCGCCGTCGGCGCCGGGCGCGCGGGCGCTACTTACGGAGGACGGCAAACCCGGAGGAACTTTGCGGACTTTCTTTGTCTGTACTTCTGCAAGGAGAAAGGGGGAAAAACAGAGAGAACGGAGGGCAGAGGAGTGAGCTGCCGGCGGGACGGGCCGGTGCCCGCGCGCCCAGCCCTGCCCGTGCACCCTCGGCCGCCCGCCACGCGCCCCGTGCACCCGCGCCTTCCCTCTGCATGCGCTCGCTTTGGGGGCAATGATGAGAAAATCAATAAAATCGAATAAAACTACTGCAAAAAGGGGGGTGTTGGGGGCGTTTTTTGGGGCTTGTCCGCGAGGGCCCCGCGCGCAACACTCACCCATGGCGCTGCCGTGCAGGGGCCGCCGGCGGGGGTTATTGCTGCCGTACTGGTAGTACTGGGAGGCGGGCTTGGAGGGCGAGAGCGCGCCGGCGGCGCCCAGCTCCATGTCGGCGCCCAGGAGGCCCTGCTGCGAGAGCACAACGCGGAGCTGCGGCGGCGCCCGCGCTGCCCGGCGCGCCGCGACCCCGGCCGCGCTCCGCAAACGTGGGGAGCGCGGGACCGCATCCGAGGGGAGCCCGCGCGCTCGCTGCGAGCCAGCCCCCCGGCTCGCCGTCCTGCCAAGGCGAGGAGCGTGTGAACAGAGCCCGGCGCGGAGAGCGCGGCCGGCCCCGCGCGCATTGTGCCGCCCCGCGCACGGGACCGGCCTGCCCGCCACTTAAATGCCTCGCGTTCCAGCGGGCAAAACCCGGCGCGCAATTAGGGCCTGACAATGAAACTGGGCGCTGCTGTTGGGGTATTTATTTTTTTGCAAAGTTAGTGGGAAAAAAATAAAAGCCTTGGAAGCCCCCAAAGAATCGGGGCTATTGTAGAGCCGCCGCCGCGGACTCCCTGTCCACGCTATGTCCCTACCAGCAGCTAACAAGCTGCCTCCTAGGAAATGCAGGATTTCCCGGGACCGCGGTGTCCGCGCTCCAGCCGGGAGCATTAGCTGACCCCAAGCCAGGGATCTTGGAGAGCCTGAGCCCGGCCAACCATTTCCTCAGTAATGCTCTATTTGCTATAAACTGCACCGAAACTTACCCACAATATATAAATCCCCTGATTATACTCTGCACTGAGCACATTGTTCTTTTAATTATTCTGATACGCAATAAAACAGGTGTAGATGCCACCATTTATATTAAGAACAAATTTACCATTTAATAAAGAAATTTTAAAATTAAGCCCCAAAAATCCAACTTTATCGTTACTTGTAATCAACTTTTACTGACTGAACTAATTACTGTACTTGATAAAGTACAGAATGTGTTTTCCCTAATCTAAATTCTAATCACCATGTCACTCACAACAGACTTAGTAATGCTTCACTAACACACTATTCACATGCAAAATACTCTAAATAGGCCAATTATGACTCTGCCCCTGTTCCCTGGTTAACCCGCTGAGAACTGAAAAATTTCACAAGGCAGTCACCAACTAAGACAAAGGCTCCTTGTTTTAAATTAAGACAGTCTTTTTGATTCCTAAATAGCTCAACAAAGTGGCATGTCTTCTCCTGAAAGCAGTTGGTCAAATATGAGCCATGAGCTGGAAAATCAGAAATTAAAACATCCTTACTCCTTTCCTCTGCTCCCAGAAACATTCGCAGATAACTTTTGATTCTAGAAAACTATATTGCTTCTCTTGTCTTTCTCCCCCCGAGGAGCAAAAGGAAAAAGGAGGCTCCGAGCGGCGGCCGGCGCCGCTCCGGGGAAGCCCTTTCCCGACGTGCGGCTTTGCAGGAATTGCAAAGACGTCCAAAATGCAAAAGCGCCGGGCGCTCGCTCCTGATGTCTTTACGTTGAGCTCCTGCCTAATATACACCTGCGATGACTACGCGGCTTTTAATAAACAGCACCTGCACCGGCAAAAATGGTTGCAAGCCTATTGCATAATGGCAAAGAAATATATGCAAAAAACTCTTTGGGAGGGAGGGAAAAAAAAATGGTTATCATTCATCGCGAATATCCTCTGAAAATAAACGTAATTTTATTGAATGTCTCTGAGCGTTTCAGAATGAAACAGTGCTAACCACAAAAACTCTATTCAGTCATATATTTTTATCACGTATACATCTTAACATAAAGACAGACCTGCTAAATCTGTGCCTGGTTTATCCATATGTCGGGTAGTCTGAAAGACTTACAGCCATCAGCTGTATAAATTCCTATATCCATGCTACTAGATTTAATTTGATTTAAGAAAAAAAAATGCATATAAGACAGCGTTTGCAAACTATTTTAGCTTAAACAAGATTCACTTTAGGAGCATAAAACATACACATACCCTATGTTGTTTTTGTTTTCTCATCCAAACATTTTCCTCTATAAAGAGATGCAGGGGTTTCTGCGGGAGAAAGACACCCAACCTGGTGCTCTGCGCCGGCCGGGGCCGCGGCGGGAGCAGCTCATCCCGCCGCCCGGGGCTGCCCGCGCCACCAGTTGCGTTTTGCACGGGCCGAGCGGTGCAGGCGATGCCCTGCACGGGACACGGCCCGGCCAGGCACCTGGGCGCAATTTGCACCCGGGATTTTCTACCCGACGGTGTTTTCTACCCGCCAATTCCGCCCCGGTGCCGCGGACAACAGGCTGGTTGCCTACGGCTGAGGATCCTTTATTTCTGCGTATCGCAAAAACTTTCGTCGTCGTAACTGGCACGGACTAATTCCTTTGGTCCCTCTTGGAAAATAAACAAACCAAAACGGAAAACGAAAAGCAACAACAACAAAAAAGGAAAAATCCCTCCTTTGTGTGATTGCAGATAGAGAGGCGTTTGTGCAAGGTAGCAGATCGAGGAGGTTTGGGGCATTCCCGGGGAGCTTGCAGAGCACGCCAGGCATAAATAAATATATATATATGATATATATATAAAAAGATATAAAAAAATAGAAATATATATATATGATCTATATGTATATAACTGACATGTCTATGTGCGTCGTTGTTGGGAGATGCTGCTGGGAGAACAATGGGCAGCCAGTGCCCGGGAGCCGCGCGCGGCCCCGCACAAAGAGCGAGCGGGCGGCTGCCAAGCGCCGTGCCACGCGCTCCAGCGGGCACCGCCAGCTCCCCACTCACCGCCGGGAAACGGCATCCCAGCTCCACGTGAGCACGGCCCGAGCTCCCCGCTAGGCTTTGCGCAGGGCTTTAGGGCGAGGATATGTTTTCTATAGGGTGGCAGCCGCTGTGCTGCCCAGCTCGGCACACACAAAGCACACAAAGCCCCGAGCAGCCCGCGGGGCTCAGCCTTGGAGCCGGGAAGGATGCAGAAGGGAATAAATGCAATATAGCAACATCCGTGCGCAATGCCAGGCGGTCACAGCCCCGGCAGCGTTCCCTGGAATGGGCAAAATAAGTCACCGGCTACCGAGTTCTGCCTCCCCAACTTGGGTAACTGAGCGCAGAATTAAAGCTTGATGTGGAGGGAGGAATGAAAAAGAGAAAAAAAAAAGCATTTCCTAATAGTAAATGACACCCATGTGGATATTGCACTAGCCTCGCTGGAAAAAGCAAAGGTAGTTTCCATTGTGAACCTCGAGTTTTGCTTCTTGACTGAAAATCACAGGAATGCAAAGTACTGCTTCACTCAAATTTCTGTTCGAGACCTAAGAAGTAGAAAATAGATTTAAATATATTATATATAATATGGTATTTATCTTGTATCAGAAAAACAGGTGAGATTAGGGTATGACAGAACACTGCCTTTTTCTCTTAATACGTTAATTTTTACTAAAGGTAAATGACCTTGAAAGCTGCAGTCCCAAAGCCTCTGCAAGCACAGAGGAGGGGAAAATCTCTCAGAAAAGGCCTTTTTTTTGTTGCTGACAATGAGGTTTGCTTTTTTTTTAATTTGCTTTTTTTTTCTTTTTTGACCTCTTCTTGCCATTTCGCCTTAGACGGGGGCTTCGTGGCTTTGCACGATATGTGCATCCATATATTTGTCTACATATGCCCCTATCCTCTCATATTTGTGTGCATACATGGGCATCCATCTACTCGTGTGTATGTGCAACCATCTAGCCACACGTGTGCACCTATCTACTTGTGCATATGTGTATCCATTTACTGATCTATGTATACATCTACCTACTGGTGTATATGTGCATCTACCTACTCATGCGTATGTGCATCCATACACTCATCTGTGCGTGCAGCCACTCTCCCATATATGTGTGCATCCCTGTACTCATGTAAGTGCGTATCCATCTATTTGTGTATGTACACGGGCATCCATCTACTCATGTACGTGTGCAACCATCCTCTCACATACATTCTCATCCAACCTCTCATATATGTTCATATTCATATACTCATGTATGTGTGCATACACTCATGTGTATGTGCAACCATCTAGTCACACGTGTGCATCCACCTACTTGTGCATATGTGCATCCATGTACTCATCTATTTGTGCATCCATATACTTGTGCATCCATCCTCTCATACACGTCCGCATCCATGCGCTTGTGTATCTGCATTTTTATCTACTTATATATATGCACTTCTACCTACTTGTGTGCATGGGCACCCATCTACTCGTGTCCATGGGCCTCCCTCTATCCAGGCATGCGGCTCGTGCACCCGTGTGCCTGCCTGCTCACACACTCAGACGCACTACGGACCTTTACACTCACATGAGCACGTGCACACGGGCACACTTTATATATATTTATCATCTCCCTTGCCAAAATAGATCCTGAAAAAAGCAAGTCTGCCTTGCAGTATATTTCCTATGCATGATGAGAGCTCGCACGCTTCCCTTGAAGGCAGGAGCCCTGGTTTCCTTTGCAATGTCACAACATTTTCCGAATTAAAATTCGCGGCGCTCCCCGGCACGGCGCTGCCCGCGCACGGCCCCCGCGCTCCTCATTCCGCCGGTTACTTGCACTTTGTGGAGCTTTTGTGTAATCCAATTACTGTTTTCTTCGGGAAAAAAAGAGCACAAATGGTGCAATGCGATCATCGTCAACACCAGAAACTTCCATGTGCATATATTATCCAGGGCAATAGTTTGCAGCTCTCTAAATAAACTCTTAGGCCCCGGCTGCTCCGTGCTAATCCAAGGCCGTCCTTCCCTTGCTTGCACTCCCGCTCTTCAACCATCTCCTCCCGACTTTTCAGCACCGATTCTACTGCAAATTTGCAAACAAAGCAACTTGAATTTGTTGAAATTGTTCCTAAGGCATAATGAAATGCGGGCATAGGAGGCAATTATTGTTTTCCCAATTTTGTGGGAGAAACATATTAAAAAATTTCTAGAGGAAACTGTCCGGTTTTCTTCTCCTTTAGTAAAATCACAAAATACAATATTGCATCTCAACATCTAGATTTTCGCTCCTTTTATCAGCTCTACCCTCAGTTTATGAATTTTCAGCTAAGTCAAGTTAACTAAGTAAGGCCACATCCACATCTGAATCATTTCTTGGTTATTTCCTTCTGTGATTTCAATCCTCTGCTTTTAATCAAATTATGAAACTAAATTTCCACTTATCATGTGACTATCAGGGCATCTGTTCATAATCTGTCCAATTCCTACAAATACTCCTTTCTTTGGCTAGTGGAAATTTGGCATCCCTCCGTGAAATCTTCTGTGTGTCATTTAGGGCCCGGCTTTTCCTCTCATGCCAAGTGCAGAGCGCAGCCCGCGGATGGCGGATGCAGGGAGACGTTTCCTCGCGGGGCCGGGGTGCTTTTGTACCCCACCAACCCAAATCCTCACGGTTTTGCAGAGGAATTCCCACTTTCCGGTTTAATTTTTCAGGAACACTCAGGGCACTGAAAGAGATTTTCCTTGGTTTATTCCGTTGTCTCTGCTTGCCACCAAACAACCTTTTGTTCCATCGCTCCTCCCTCCTGGGCACCGTCCTCGGACGCCCGTGCACAGCGGCCAGCACTTTTCTTCCAGAGTTTGCCCTTTTCCATTAAAAAATGCTTGCGGGCATTTCCAAATATTTTTCCACGTTCAACCAATCCCCGTGCATTAATGCAATGAGTATGAGATTTCCAGCTCTTTTATTTTCACCCTTTCTCCCCTGCATAATTTCAAATTGCTCTTGGAGTTTAAAGCTTCCTGAAGGCATTTCTCCCAGCTGTGCTTTTTGAGCATTGAATATATCGATTATAATAATATCAGCACAACCCCGGGACCTCTGCAAGCTCGTGGCTGCTTTCGGAGCGTTCCCGGATGCAGCCGCATCCCGGCGCCGGGGATGCTCCGTGGGATGCAGGGGACTCCCGCAGAGCAGGATCATCCGGACCCGTTCCAGGTGAGCAGGAGGAGAGAAAATCAACCTGCAACTTCTAACCTAATTCCTCCCGCACTGACCCTTGGGGTGCGTTTGCTTCTTCAGGGGCGATGCGTGAAGCTCCTGTCCTGCTGATCGCTGATAACTAACCATCGGCTCCTTAATTGTGTAGTTGAGCCCCATCTTTCACACTTAGGGTGGGTGATTTCACCACCAATTGCAAAAATATCTGACATTCACCTGAGGCTTTAGCCCTTAGCACCAAGAGAATATTTTAATTGGTAATATTCGGGAAACGATGGATAAAAAGTGACTCAGCTGAACTGGTGTAAGGCATAAAAAATTCAGCAGAAAGAAGGAACTTCCTCCTCCACTAATGTGCACGTTTTATAAAATACACAATTTGCTCAATTTATGAGTTTGTGCTCGATCGCTCGGGGTGGGAAACACCCCTGCACTGCAGCTTAGGTGGAAATGCAACAATTCCAGTGCTGCAAAGGGTCGCACAGAGCGGCATTAAATAGAGGCTCGTGTTCAATGTGCAAGCCACAGGCAGGGCTGTGTGCACACCCGGGCACAACCTGCTGCATGGGCCAGGCCGGGGACATCCCCGGCACGTCCCAACGTCCCTCTGCCTTTGCAATACGGCTTCCATTTGCAGGGAAAATGCAATTTTCCTTTGCATTTAAAAAACAAAAACAAAAAACAAAAAACAACAAAAAACCCCATTTGCACCTCTTTTCTCCTGCCATGGGGTGGCAGGGGCTCCGGAGCGCGGAGCAGCTGCGCGCGCCCGCTCTTCCCGGCAAACCCGCGGCCATCTGGCCGGCACGGCCGCTGCTCCGGCGGGAGCGGGAGCGGGAGCCGCGAGGGCTCCCCTGCGCTGCGCTCTGCACCGGCACCTCTTGGCACCCACTTTACCCCGACACATTCCTGCCAGCCCTAATGGGAGCCCCAGCTCGGCAAGGGCCCGTTCCTGGGTTTCCCGGCGCAATTCCTGCTTTCCCTCGGACGGGAGAGCAGAGGCTGGCGCAGGCTCGGCCAGCACCGCAGTTCTGCTCAAAGCAAAATCTGTGACCAAAGTTGCCTGCAAACAGCAGAGCGCAGAGCAGCTTCCTGCCCCCGAAGCAGCCAGCCCCGTGCTAAGCACCCAAGGTGCTGCCGAGGATGCTCCTCTTCACTAATTACTGATTCCTCAGCGTGAGAGGCAACCACGGCCTCCCCCTTTTCCATGCAGAAGCGAGATTGTGGAGGAAAAAAACGATATCCATCAGCTATTAAAGACTCAGACTTCGGGAGCTCAC
Organism: Rhynchotus rufescens; assembly: GCA_032273925.1. Lineage (NCBI taxonomy): Eukaryota > Metazoa > Chordata > Aves > Tinamiformes > Tinamidae > Rhynchotus > Rhynchotus rufescens. Next base: position 9,137 of record JAVCKT010101038.1, on the reverse strand, counting down.
GGACGAGGCTGTATTTTGCCTTACAGGAGGCTCCTGTTTGCAAAGCCATCAAGGCACATTTATGTTTTTGCAGAACTACGTTATTCAAGTGCACATAAAGCACCCTAATGATGCTGACGCAAGACGTGAAACGCAGCATCTTTCTGTTTTCCTCTACTCCAAATCTCCTCTGCTACTTGCAATTTTTTCCCCCTGTACAGCTAAAATGCTCACTTTTCAGCTCAAAAGCAGCATCACCCGAGGCCGAGCAGGACGCCCGGCCACACTTGTTTTGAGTCACATCTGTGGAGCTGGAGTCACCTTGGGCTTTAAGACAAGACAAAAAAAATCGGAGGTGCCCTGCGCCAGCGGCAAAATGGGCAAATTCAGCAAAAAAAAACCCCAAAGCTCCATTTTTTCCTGCTGACGCAGGCGCGGCCCCGGAAGCGGGGGGAGAAGCCGGCACGATGCTCCATCCCTGTGCACAATTCCCACTGCTCCCGCTGCACGATTCCCACGGGATGTGCGGGTCCCGGGATCGGCCCCCAGGATGGCACAGGGCATCTTGTGCTCTTCAGCCTCCGAGGCATGGGAGGGAGGAACATCCCTTATCCTGGATAAAAACCTCTAATAATCACCATTCTGCTCTGGATTTGGCCCATGAAAATACATATATATATATATGCATACATATAAAATATGTATATTTTTTATATATATGCTTGAAAAGGTGATAGCAAAGACTCATGGAAAACGAGCACTCCATGGTTCTTCCATGACCAAGGCCTGCCCGCGCCATGGGAGGACATGGCAGCGAGATGCCACAGGGCAGCTGCTTCCTTATTTCCTTATCGATGGCCATAACAGGCTCCGCTGTTAATTCCTTTTTTATTTTTTGCACTGCTTTAAATTTAAAAAATAAAAATCCCTTCCTCCAAAAATTTTTCCTCCTAGGTTTTTATTTTTCTACACAGTATCTTGTTATCCAACACTGGTCTTGTAAAGGTGGCCTATGTACTACAGTGGTAGGAAAGAAAAGACAGAGCAAAACCCAAGTGTTTTGTGTCGCGGCGGTGCGGGTGTTTTTACGAGACTTCACGTGCATATTTTCCCAGGCAACTGGAAAAGACCAGGATGCCAAAAATATGCCTGATTGCACCTGCACCGTCCTACAGCCTATCTTTTCCTCGCTATTAAAAAAAAAAATGTTGACAGCCAAGCAAGACTCATTTTTAAAGACAGAAAATAGATTAAAAAAAAAAGAGAGCGCACTATAAACATTAACTTCTAAATGAAGTAAAAATATTAATTTCTGCGGTGTTGCTAGCCACGACGGGTATGGCTCGGATGTGCAAGGAATGCCCGGCTCCGGCACTATTGGTACTGGTTATTTGCCAAGCGCCAGTGCTGCAGAACTCGCTTTAGGGACAGGGACACCAGGACGCGCCGAGCGGCCACCATGCGCCCACCTCGCTCCTCCAAGCACAACGCAGCATGTGGCTTTTTCTGCAGTAAAAGAAGGCTTTAGTGGCCTAAAGTATCCCAAAGTATCCTAAAAGTATCCTACAATAATATGGGTGAGGGGCTTGTGCTCATGGGCCCCTTCCCAAAGGGCACCCGGTGACACCGGCATTGTTCCTGCCATTCGCCAGTGGACACACTGATTTTGCAGTGTAAGTGATCTGTTTAATTAGGGGTTTGAGTGACGTAAAATTACAATTATCGGCCCACGCAAAGTGAGAGCGAAGGGGACATGCTGGATTTTGAGACTTGGAGATCCTTGGATAACTTGCCGATCATTTCAACTGCAGCAAGCAGCAACACAAAGAAGTTTGCAAAGCAGGACAGCAATGCTGTGGATGGCAGGAAGAGATCAGCCACTATCCTGGCTACGTGACTGGTCCACACAGTGACCATGGTCACATCAGGAGAGGAGAAAAGCCTTCTCCTTGCTCACCCATCCCATAAAATCCCCACCAGAGAAGCTGGAGCTTTAACATTCTGGGACTCAAGAACCAAAAACATGATAATAACTGATCCATCCCTGGGGGAGGGGACATGGACATCCCGCGTGGACACAGGGATACTCTTGCTCACCACGAGGCTGGCTGGACATGGGAGCAGGTTGCCCAGAGAGCTGGTGGCACCTCCGCCCTTGGAGACGCGCTGCATCTGCTCCAGCGAGGATCCGGGCAATGGAGCCGTGTCCTCCTGGACGCGTGAGGGACCCCGCTCAAGGAGGCAGCCGGGCTTTGGGCTGCTCTCCTGAGATATTGGATTAACATGGAAGTCTCTCGCTGCCGGAGCGAGCAGCGATGCCGGCTCCGCCGCGGGATGCACGGAGGCGGCCCTGCGGGATCCCTCATCACTGTGCATGCTCCCAGGTGCCACTGGATGTGCCCATTGACAACCCAGCAGCCCCAGTTTTGCTCGGTTATCCTTGGGGCAGGGACACGCAGCTGGAGAGACCGCACCAAAACTTCACTTTCTCAGCCCAAAGGCGCAGCAGGGCCCGCACAAGCCGCTAATAGAGCCACAGCGGGCAGCGAGCAAGCCCGGGCTCGAGCAGCGAGGTGCTAGCTCTCTTTCTCTGAATTTAGCTTAGCCAAAGGCTCTGCAGAGCCCCTACGTGAGCTGCCTTCCAGCACCTTGGGACATCAGGCACCTTTTATCACCTTGCTACTCTTTCTGCGTGTTTTTCCAGGGAGAGAGAATAAAGAAGAGATTATTGCAGGCGAAAGGGTCTGGCCATCAAAAATGCGAGGAAACCTAGTTATTCGGCTAAGCAAAAAACCACTAAGTGATTTGCACGAGGAGAATAAAACGAGCCCGCCGCGTCCCGAGAGGTCTGCAATACGATCTTCGGAAAAGGGAGCCTGCCAATTTAATCGCGGCAGGAGTTATTTAATTTTTTTTTTTTTTTTTTACACACAGGTATAGTTTTCAATAAACCTACACACGCCTATAACACGGCGCTGGCAGATGTGTCTCGATTATTAGCGGCGGGCTCCGGGGAATTGGCGCGCGGAGCTGGAGATCCGCACGCAGCTGTTGGCACGGGAGGGGCGGGACATTGCAGCACACACACATGTTCCTTAAGTGCAGCAATGTTCGGTTATTTTACTGCAGGTGTATCGCGGAGAGGGAATTTAATAACTTGCTGTATACAATGCCAATAAAAGGGAGAGGATCCTCGCGCTGCTGCTCGCGGGCCGCGTGTGAACGGGTGGCTCCGAGCGCAGGCGCGCTCCGGTGCTGGAATCGGGCTGCTAGAGCCTTTCTCATTTACTACAAAAATGTGCTCAGGTCCTTAGAAAGATATAGAATAAAACAACAAAAAAAAAACCCTAAAGGGCGCTATAAGCTATTGGGAAAGTGCTCCTGCTGGGGTTATAGGAAACCAAAAGCACCTGCATGCACGGGACAGCACCGCGCAGCTGCCCGGGAGGTCTCTGCAATGCGGGTATCTTTGATATAGGTACCCGCCTGGGGCTTAAAAACAAAGCCTGGTTTAGTATATCACAGTACATGCATTAGTGTATGCATTGAGTTATGCATTGGTCTCAAACTTCTGCTGAAGGAAGCACCGAGGAAGGACCTCTTAAAAGGCTGCATCAGGCACAAAGATAATCCCGCCTGCTTTCTTAATTTCCCTTCTGCCTTCGCTGGGCTGCCCTTCATATAAACAGCGATGTTGCAACAGCTCAATAATTTGCAGCAGAAAAAGGAAGTCCCAGGCTTCCGGAAGGGAAAGGAGAATGGGAGCAGCTATTTGTGTCCGTGCCCCGCGGCACGAGCGCACGGTTCGGCAAGGATTGCACACTCGCTGGGCTGCAGGAATTTCCTTGCACTTGCCACTGAGGCTGCACGGCCTTTCACTTCCATTACACTCATTTTAAAGCTTTCTGGTCATATTTCTGTTATTTCTATACTTAAGGTTTGTCACATATCCCCTCCATTATGTACAATGAGCCTCCAACACTCCCAAGTGAAAACCCAAGGCTGTCTTTCTGTTCCCTGATGGGGAAGGTTCAGGGAATCCCGCTGCAGCTCATGGGGATGGGAAGAAATGGCAAAGGGGCTGATTCCAAGGATTCCTGGCCTCCCTGGGGATTCCATCCTTCAGGATGCCCCAATAGGGGAGAGGATCCAAGGGTCTGCAGGAGAAGGGACGTCATGCAGGAGCCCAGGATGCTGCAGTGGCCCCCAAATACTGGGAGTCAGATCCGATGGACAAGAGCACAGCTGGCTTTGGGGAGCCTTTCCTGAACACCGAGTAGATCAGGACATCCAAAGACAACATTTAGGCTCCCTTTCCAAAAGTGTTACCAGCGAAAACAAATTGCCCCCAGACTTGGAGATTTTATTTTAGGTTAAAACACCTTGAAAATGAAGTGTTGGTTACTCTGCACTTGCCAGGAAGGCTCAGTCCAAATTTTACAGGAACCATCTGATTTTGGGTTGCCTTGGGAATGCAGGAGCGTTCTCTGGCCACCAGGCTCATTTTGCAGCTCTCTCTATCTGCTGCTTGCTGCCTTAACTCCTGCTCGGTGCCCGGGACGGCTCCGCGCTGCTCATCACCACCCGTGGGGCACCCGCGCGCCCGGATCCTCGTGCACGAGCGATACCAATGTTCCATAGGCTGGGGGGAATCAGCGCGGCCCCTCGTCTCTACCTGCCCTACCTGTGGGGAGGCGAGCAGGGCCCCTGGCACGCGCTCGTCCTGCAGCGCGGAGGATGCGCTCGCATCCCGCGGGATCACCCGCCCCGTGTCCCCGTGTCCCTGGCTCAGCCTCCTTCCTAGGGACACATTCTGGCTTTGCCACTTGCTTTTCTGCAGCATCTCCCACCCGGGTTAGCTCATCTTTCCCAAAACCTACGAAAATCCACCTCAGAAACCTCGCATCCAGACTGGTCACTTTGCAGTTTATTTTCAGCCCGGAGGTTTGCACTTGTTAATGATCTGGTGGATCCTGACAGCTCTGCGGGCTGGGGAGCGGGCATAGAGGGTCCAGCCCTGGTGCTCCATGTTATTCCTCTTCATCCTTGCAGGAATTCAAGCGACTCCTGTTTTAGGAATCCCTCTCCTCCCTCCTGCCGAGCACTGGCCATCCACTTTATCCCCATTTCCAGCAGGCTTCAAGAACTGGCATGTGTGCGGCATGGGGAAAGACCCTGCTCCATGCATGGGGCTATTCGTTATTTGTGCTTTTTATTGACTTTTTCCTGATATTCCTCAAATTTACCCAAGTGAAACCACAGAGAAGAACAGCAAGCAGATGAAGAGGGAGCAGACCAGGGTAATCCCATCCAACTTCCCCATCCAGCCTCCGTGGGTTCCACACCATGGACACGGATACCCAAAGAAACCGCTTGTATGGAGAGCTGACCTTTGTGGAAATTCCAGGATTCACCCTTCAAAGTGCCCAAAAGGACCATCAGGAAGAGCAACACATTACCTCTACTACTGAGATTCCAGTTTTGGGCCACTTTCCTGTACTAGACAGTGGATTCCTTCCAGGATCCCGGAACACCCATCCCATGGGCACCATGAGCTTGGGAAGAGGAGGCTCGTGGCGAGCACGGCCTTGCCAGAAGAAGCCCATTGGCACTGTGAGATTTTGACCTTCTCTGTGTGCTGGACCAGAAGATGAATCCTGTGGCCAGCAACAGTTCAACATGGAGCATATCTGGATTTTGGACACTGATTCTAGGTCACTTGCTGCTGCAGGGAACCTGGCTGAAATGCAGGGTCACCTTTTGGCCAACGAGGCTAAAAAACGAGGTGCATTTCTGGGAAAGGGTCTCCTTGGGCTTACACTTGTGCTCCTGCCTTTAGTTCCTGCATTTATTTTTTAGCCCTGAATGAAAGAAAATCCAGCCCGGGGCCAGGAGACATCCCTGACAACCTTGTGCTCGGGAACGCACAGCCACTCACGGCAGCAAGCGGGAAAGGAAAGCTGAAAACGCCAAAAACACCAACTGAACCTAAAGCAGCAACGTCAACACTGCCGCACTGGTGGGAGCCTCCGTGCGGGATTAAATCTGCAGCGTTTGGCCCCAAATCAGCGCCGGGCCACCCTGTGCAGCACCCCGAGTTTCCCAAAGTAAGAAGCTATTGCAGTTATAAAAGCACGTCCAGCACTCTTCAAAAAAGAGCAAAAAAAAAAAAAAAAAAAAAAAACTCCAATCCCAAAAGAATTTAAACACGTGATTAATATTGCTACTTAAATTCAAACAAAAATTGTCTTTTAAGGAAATCAATTTTCTTTAAACAAAGCGCGGACTTTTGGCTATTGATAGTATTTTTAGACTCAGACTTTCTCTGGAGACTTAAAAGTATGCAAATGCAAAGTGCACCGAGGCGCCCGCGCACACATGCTATACCTTTGTATTACACTGGCATTTTATTATTTAATTAAACTACTCTTATTTTCCTAGCTCACGCATGCTTCCCTTGAGACGGCTTTGCTGTTAGCCTGCTGGCCTTGACTTCCAGCCAAAAACGATTCCGAAACAAAAAGGGACAACAAATCATATTTCCACAGACATTTTTATCCCTCAATACAACCTTGTTTTCACACAACATCGTGCAGATTTTCTGAAAACTGGGATTTATGGCACGGATTTACGGCGCACGCTCCGTGCGCTCGCCGGGCAGCGGTCAGCGCGCGCCCCGCGGGCAGGGCTCAAGTCTCACGTTTGCAAACAGCTTTCCCCATTCCTGGAACATGCCACGGTGCACGCGGTGCCAAGCGAGCACTGGAGCGGGCTGGGGACGGGCGCGCTTGAGGCGCCGCGCGTGCCGCACACCGCACTAGCAAGTCCAGCGCGCGCAGGGCGCTTACCTGGTGGCAACCCTGTAGATTGGAGTCTCTTGCATATGATGAGTACGAGCCCCTTTCTGTTTTACCTGTTAACAAAAAAACAAATTGATTAATCAAAAGAGATGTTAAAAGAGGTGCATATGTCTTCTCCCAGTGTTCAACATGGGCTGCTCGCCACGCGCTGCACGTGCCAGGTCGGCCCTGCTGGCTGCACACCAGGCGTGGGCTCCAGCGACGGTCTGGCACTTGTGCACGCTGGGTGGTGCAGCATCGTGCACGCACTGCTGTGCATGCAGCACCATGGGGGCACGGCTGTGCATGCACCAACGTGTGTGCATTGCCAGCTATGCACTGCTGTGCATGCAGCATTGTGCACGCACTGCTGTGAATGCACCAATATGTGTGCTGCTGTGCATGCAGCACCGTGGGTGCACTGCTGTGCATGCACCAATGTGTGTGCTGCTGTGCATGCAGCACCATGGGTGCACGGCTGTGCATGCACCAACGTGTGTGCATTGCCTGCTGTGCATGCAGCATTGTGCACACACTGCTGTTCATGCACCAATGTGTGTGTTGCTGTGCATGCAGCACCGTGGGTGCACTGCTGTGCATGCACCAATGTGTGTGCATTGCCAGCTGTGCACTGCTGTGCATGCAGCATTATGCACGCACTGCTGTGCATGCACCAACGTGTGTGCTGCTGTGCATGCAGCATCATTTGTGCACTGCTGTGCATGCAGCACCATGTGTGCACTGCTATGCATACGGTACCATGTGCGCACTGCTATGCATGCAGCACCGTGTGAGCAAGGCTGTGCATGCATCAGCACGTGTGCACTGTGCAGCACCACGTGTGCAGTGAAGCACCCGACCTCTACTCCTTGTTCTCCATTTTTCCCCTCATGAAGGCTTTAGAACACGGGCGCAGCAGCCTGAGTGGTTTCAGTCACGCCACATACACAAAAAAAGGGAAAAAAGGCTTTTCCCACTGGAAAGAGCAGCCCGAAGGGGAGCACAGGGCAGCGCCCCTTGTACGAGGGCCGGGGCAGCGTGCAGCTGGTGCCGCAGCCGCTGTGCCACCAGGATCGCTCCGGAACTCCGGTTGCTGCAAGGTGTGGAGCGCACGGAAGCCCCAGCCGGGTCCCGAGCGCTCCATGTGTGGCAGGGCCACCCCGTCCCAGCGCTGCCACCACCGCGGGGCGCGCAGGCCGGGCTCCCGAACACCGTCCCCTTCCAAACAAAAACTCCGCGGAAGCGCGCGTCCTGCTCCGCCTGCACCGGCACTGCAGATTCCCCTGCATCCCACCGCATCCATGCCCATGCGCCGGGGAGCCTCGGCCCGGACCCGCTGTTCCTTTGGGTGGGTGAAGGCAGCGAGGGCGCTGCGCGGCACGGCACGGCGCGGAGCGGAGCGCTGCCAGGGCGGGCGGCGCGGGCGCAGACGTGAATCACTCGCAGCCAGCCGAGTGTTTCCATGACATCAGTGGGCACCGGGCCAGGGCGCTGCCGAAGCCTGCGCGCGGCCGCGGGCACCCGCTCGGCCTTTTCTGCTGTTGTTGTTGTTGTCGTCAGGGCTTATTTCTGTATTTATTCCCGTATTTATCTGGTTCTCAGGGCGATGCTCCGTGCACGGATCGCCTCCGAGGTGGCCGCTTTCCCGCCGCCCGCGGTGGCATCCCGAGCTCCGGCGCACTCGTGGCGGGGACCATCCCCGCACGGTGCTGCGAGGAACGGGAGCGAAAGAAACCCTGGAAAAGTCGGGAAAGGCTCCGCGCGCGCACACTGCAAGCACCCCACTGCCGTGCTGCTGCTTCCCAGCGATGCCCCTTCCACAAAGAAAGCCAAAAAACCACCCTTGGCACAAACTGCGCGCTTCAAATCAGCGCCGACGCAGACCCTGCGCTTGGAACTGCCAGGCACATTGGTCTCAGAGAACAGCCGTGGTGGCTCTGAGCGGGCGCTGCGCGGGCGCAGGAGCCCGCGAGCGCCGGCGAGCCGGGCGGCGCTCACTGCGGCGTTTTCGAGCCAACCCTCCAGTACTAGAATGCGGCAGCCGCTGCGGATATTTTTTGGCACCCAGACAACGGTGGCAGTGCCAAGCCCCATGGCTAGAACTGCTCAAAGGAGGCATAAGGGTAGCATTAATCGTGCGAGGCTTTTGCTGCGCGCGGTGCCGCCGACCGCGTTTGCAAAAGCTGCAGGAGCCCGCGAGCAATATTTGCGGCAAATGGGGGGGAAAAAGGGTGAAAATTAGGGGGAAAAAAGGAAGGAAAAAAAAAAAAGAAAAATGAAGAAGCTCCACCACAGACAAACAGGAAAGCATGTCAGACA
>JAVCKT010100987.1:10717-27944 GCA_032273925.1 Rhynchotus rufescens | reverse complement strand
CCGCACGGAGCCGCACGGAGCCGCGCGCCCGGCGCACTCACCGCCTTGGGCTTGAAGGGCGGCTGGATCTCCTTGCGCTCCAGCTTGTCCCAGTCGATGTAGCGGAAGAACGCGTGCTCCTTGATGTCCCGCTCGCCCTCCGGGCCGCAGCCCAGCCGCTTGGCCGGGTGCTTGGTCATCAGCTTGAGGGAGAAAAAGGAGAAACGGGGATTTGTGCCGTGCCCGGCTCCTTTACCAGCAGCGGGAGCAGCAGCACCAGGACGGGAGGCCCTGGGTTGCTGTAATGGAGGTGATGCCAGGGCCAGTGCCAGGTGAGAGGAACCCACCCCACATCCCTCTGCGTCCCAGGGCAGGACAGCAGCACTGGCTGTGTATATCCACGTGTGTGCAAGTCGTGGAAAGGCAGGCTAGGCAGCGAGGCAGGCACGGGCACGCGCCCCTTCCCTGCGCGACGGCAGGTCAGGACGCCACGTGCCCACCGAAGGGGACACGGACACCCCTCCTTGCAGCTCTGTTGTGTACAGCTCGATGCACCCACAGCAGCAAATACAGTCTATGTTAATTTACTAACGAGCTTTTCCTGGCCAGAAGCCCACGGGCTACCTGGCAGCTCTTTTACACACCTGCAGACCCCGTGTGCATTCAAGCGTTGCTCTCAGCCTCCCTGCTGCTAGGCACAGGCACCCACCAAAGCAGCGGAGCGCGGCTCAGCCCTCAGTCCCATGCGTGACTGGAAGCCATGCAGCATTTCCAACACGTGCCGCCAGAAATGAAATTATCCTGGTCCCTGCTGTGCCGGCTCGGAGGCACCAGCTGTTATGGATACACCGGACCCTGTCAGCACGCAGGTTGGTGCCCTGGGATTATGGGGATAATCATTTAACATTGTTTGTATTAAACAGGAACAAGTTGATTTAATCCTCAGGCTAATACGTGCCAAACCCTCATGTTTCCGTAGATGAAGGAGGACGCTCCAGACCCCAGATCACCCCAGCTCTGCTCCTGCCCTGCTGCTTGCACGGCTGCTCGTGTCCTGCACCCACCGTGAGCACCCATGGCCAAACCCGCCCGTGCGGCTGCTGGCGCCCGCCAGCCTCCCCGCACGGCGGGTGCCACGGGACGGGGCTGGCGCAGCGCCCCGCGCTCTGCAGCTCCGCGGTGCACACGCCGCGCGCACGCCGCGAGCTCCGCCGCGGGCAGCGCGGCAGCCCCTCCGCCCGCCAAGAGCCGCGCGGCTCGCGCAGGGCTGAGCGTCGGTGCCAGTCCGTCCTGGAAGCGGGATGCTCCGTGTGGATCCCCCCTTTGCTGTAAAGGCATTTCCCAGGAAGCGAGCACAGTGTGTGTGCTTCCCTGCCTGCCCATGCAGCCCGGTGCTGGGAAAAGCAGCGGCCACCTCTTCAACCAGGCTCTCTCCCAGTCCATTCCCAACATCCCGATTGCGGCTGATGTGACCGAGAAGGAAGCCCAAGGCCTCGCTGCCCTGGCCCTGCTCGCTCTCCAGGCCGCGTTTAGCATCACAGAGCCGCTTCCCACGGCACACAGGGCCCCTGGAGACAGGAGGCAGCTCGTGGCAGCTCCCCTGCAACTACCAGGGCACTTTCTAAACTCACATGGGGATTTTAGCACATTTTACTGAACGGGCTGCCAAGTGACCTGGAAAATGTCCCCTCCTGCTGACCCACTTGGAGCGCGGAGCTTCCGGCAGTGCTTCCCCTCCGGACAGGCAGACGCTCCCTGCGTGACGCCCGCTCCGGACCCCAGCAGGAGCAGAGACACATGGTACAAGCATCATGCCATGTCCCTTGCAGGCAGAAGCACTATTCGGAGACACGGATCGTGCACGTATTTTAAATATTAATTATTAAAAGCACACATTTAACAGGTTCCTACGCAACCGCATAACTCTGGCAGTGCCAGATCAAACCCATGCACTGGCTGCCCGGGAAGTGGTTCGTAACCATTGGCACAGACCGGGCTCCGGGCGACTCCATCCATCACCTCCCAAATAAAGCGGGCACAGGGAGGACCCAGCCGCTACGCCACTGTTTTCAGCCCGCACGCAGGGAACGGCGCAGGCTCCGGCTGCGGGGGAGCGGGGAGCACGGACGCGGGAGCAGCGCGGGGCCGGCTGCATCCCCTGCTCGGTGCCCCCCGCCAGCACCAGCATCGCAGCCCGCGCTGGGCTCCCGCGCCCAGCGGCGACACCAGCCCTTACCCCTTTGCAGATGGCCACTGCCTCCTTGGACATGGACTTGGGGTAGGCCACGTTGTGCTCCATGATGGACTGGAAGAGCTCGTCCTCATCCTCGCCCTCGAAGGGAGCCTGCAGCGGAGAGAGAAGAGCTCGGGGGGCACGTCCTGGATTTCACCTGTTGTTGTTCCCAGGGTTGGAAAACCGGCCCCACCCCGGCCTTGGCGCTGCAGGACCCACGTTCCCAACCCTGCTGGTTCCAGTGCCAGCATCAGCTCGCAGCAGAGCTGAACTCCATCCCCGAGGGATCAGCCAACCCCGGTTACCTGGCCAGCCAGCATTTCGTAGAGCAGCACGCCGAACGCCCACCAGTCCACAGACTTCCCGTAGGGCTGGTAAGCGATTATCTGCAAACAACAAAGAGCGGGATCGCGCTCCCGGTCCGACCCCTCGGCACCGCGCAAACCCAGCCCGAGCTGCAGCCCAGCGCAAAGGACAAGGTTATTCGCTGAGGCTCGACCCTCCAAAACGGTGCGAAATCACAGCTGTAAACAAAACATTTCTCTGGCAAAGGGCTCTGCAGCTTAAACATAACCAACCCTCAGATGCATGCTGAATACTAGGCAAAATCGGGACTGCTCCGTGTGAGTTTGGGCTGCTTCGTTGCAGTGCAGACCAAGCTTCGCCTTTTTGCCCGACGCAGCCCTGGTTTGGAGCAGCGGGCAGGGTTGGCGCTGCGCTGGGCGCCGCGGGCCCCGCGGCCGAGCCCGCCGTTCGTTAGCCTAACGCGGCCCGACAGCACCGCCTGCACCCGCTCACCACGGAGGCTCCGCGGCCAGCGATCCGGAGCGGCTTCCCGCGGCACAAACAAGCTGCGCCGCAGCCCCGGGGGGCGCAGGGACAGGCCCCCCGCCGGGCGCGGGTGCCGGGTGCCGGGACGCTGCTCCGCTGCCCGGCGCGTCCCGCTGCCGACGGGCGGCTCTGCAGCGCTCGTCAGCCCGCGGGCGCTGCCATCTGCCACTTAGCGCAAAACAATTACACAATTTATTCATCCTAATTACGGCTTCCTGCTCGGCAGAGACTCACAGATTGGAGCACCAATGCAAATCACATGCTAATTGGCGGGGGGTGCACTGAACAGGCACTGTGTCCCCTCCCCAAGGACCGCGGGTCCGGGGGGGACATGGTACCCACCACCTCGGCACGTGCGGGACTCCACACGGCAACAGAAATGCCCTGAAAATGGGTCAAGCGAATCCCAGGACAGCTTTGGCCCGCGGATATGTTGGCTTGAAGAGCGTTGCTGCTTCCCAACATGAGGAAACGGGGTCTGCTGCAAAAGCGCTGGACCACAGCTAGAAAATGAAGACCGGGATCTGACGCTGGCTTTGCCACCCAATGCGAGGCCAGGCAAGAATTTTATACCCCATTTATAAATAAGGGACGTGTTATTTACTCCCTGGAAGCCTACTGGTAGCAGGCTTTAATATTATTTCTGGATACGGTAGTGATTTGCATCCTAATTTCCCATTTCCTCCTTCTCTTCTGGAGAAAAAAAAATAGGGCAAGCAGAAGAAAATAAGTGTTTAAATGATAATGCTCAGGCAAGTACCAAGAGAACTGGTCATTTGTCCTGCTCTGAAGGAGGATTAATCACACCTGCAACACAGCTACTACCACAGGACACCAGTATTAATCTTGGTGGAACGCGGGTCTGTAACACTCATTTTAACTAGTAATTAAAATTCTCTCTGGCTGCAGCAAAACACAACATAGTTTAGCATACACGGGCATCTAACCACATCCCTGCAACGAGAAACCCTTTCTCTAAAATATTTAAATGGATAAATATTGAAAAATTCATCTCATCACTGAAAATTCAGAAGAGCAAGAAGATTTTAGAGGGATATTTTTATTTTACGGCAACAGGCATCTGGGAACAATTGCCTACCTGCCTGTCATAAATCCCACATTAAAATGCACCAATATGACACCTTTTGCGTGCGCTGCCACCGCAGCGGCTGCAGGAGATGGATGGCGCATGGAGCAGCGCGTCCATCCCGCTCCTCCCTCCTTTGGGAAGCGCCTCGGGAAGCGCCGTGCCCGCGGGTCTCCCTGGGAAGGGCCGGCGGGAGCAAGGAGCGAGGTTCCAGCCTTTCTGGTCGGCACATCCCACCGGCGCAGGCGACCGACCACGTGCCGGCCCGAGCGGATCGGTGGCCGCTATTAGGAGTGTGATATTAAAGAGTTATTCTGACTCTGTTCCCAGCGAATCTGAGCAGAATGTTTCTCCTTGGTCCCCCAGCCCAACAAATGCCATTCTTTTTGACTAAAATTAACCATCTTCCAAGGAAAACATGTTTCCTTTCAGAAAATGATTCCTCCGGCAGAACGCGGATGAGTCAGGGCCGGGGAGCACGTGCCGCAGCAGGAAGGTGCCCAGGAGGCTGCCTTGCACCAGACCCTCCTCTTGCTCCTGCCCCGGGACTCCCAGTGCTCTGGAGCTTCCCAGGAAGGGGCAACAGCGCAGGGGGATCCGCAGGGAGCCCGGGACACAGCACGGTGCATGGACCACGCGCATGGCGCACGGGATACGCGCACGGGACACGCGCACGGTGCACGGGACACGCGCATGGCACATGGACCACGCGCTCTGCCAGCTCCCACTCAAGCCTTGCACAGCACAGAACATGTTTTATGGAGCAGCTTCCCCTGCCAGAAATCCCTCTCCTGAAAAGCCCTGGAAGCACGTGGGCTTGGAGCAGCCCTGGGCTCTCCTACCTCGGGCGCGATGTAGTCGGGGGTGCCGCAGAAGGTCTTGGTGGTCACCCCGTCCCAGATGTTCTCCTTGCACATGCCGAAGTCGGCGATCTTTATGTGCCCTTCGCTGTCCAGCATCACGTTGTCCAGCTTCAGGTCTCTGCCAAGGGAGAGGGAAACGTTTCTCCAAAGGCCGCAGGGAACCCAGGAAGGAAAGGGGCAAGTTCCCTCAGCCGGGTGCCTGGTGGTGAGTGTTGCACAGGCGCCTTGCAGGGTGAGGGAAAATGAGTAAAAACAAGCCGGGGGGTTGCCAGGACAAACTACTTTGCTTTTAATCCCCTCGGACACCATATGCTACACAAATTGCTTCTAAGTGTGTGACCAAAAACAGAGCAGCGAGCTGGATTTAATATATTTTTACATCTATGAAAACTGTGGTGTGTTTGGAGCTCTCCAGCAGCTAAGAACCAAGTAGCTGCTCCATAAAGCTCCCTATCCCTCTCTGTTACTTCCTCTCTAAGAAAACACAAATTGATGGTTTTTCAATGCCTGGCCCCATCTGCAGAGATGCGTGGACAGAGCAGGAGGGACGGCATTAAAATGCCAGCAGATTGTTTCCAACGTTGGAGTGCTTCACACGCACCATATAGTTAAGCACTCGTGGAGCCAAGAATGTTTGACATGCAAAATTATGCTTTAAATAATTCTTCTGCTTGGCATACTCTAACTTTGTTCAGTAGAGTACAATAAAAGGAACAGCATAATTTACAACTTCTTGCTGTTTTTTAAGATAATTTTTGCTAATTATAGTGTCAGTGCTTAGAACCCTGATGGGCCAAAGACAGATGAACACAAATCTGCATTCGGATTTGGAGGAAGGAAGGGGCACTTGGGACTGGCAGACCCAGAATCTTTCCCTGCAGCAGCTGATGGCAGAAAACATTCCTCACGTCAGGTTTGCTCCACTTCTTTCATCTTCAGAACCGTTTTCAGCAGCTCAGAACTTCACTGGCACAGCTGGCATTTCTTTTTGCAAGGCAGCTAATGGTATCTGACACTGATTGGGATGTTCTGCTCTACCTTGGGCTTTGGGGATGCTCGCGAGCAGGAAGGAGCAACGTTGCCTGAGCTTCAGTGCTTTAACCAGCGGCTTCGAGTGCGCTGCCCAGCTCGCCAGCAGCCTCGAGCACAGTGCCCAGCTCGCCAGCGGCATCGAGTGCGATGCCCGGCTCGCCAGCAGTCAGACCCAGGATGCTCCAAGCCCCATCGCGAATGCAGGAAGGAGTGCAAGTGTCTGAACTACAAGCACCAGGCATGCACTGCAAATCTTGGACTAACCCAGTCCTAAGCACTAGCACTAAGGGCAGCAGCAAGGCAAGAGCAGCCCTGCAGCAGAACACACAACTCAATGTGCTGTGTGCTGCCCACGGCCACCGGCATGGCAAGGAGCGCACGCTCGGGAGCAGGGACACATCCCAGCTGCTGCACGTGAGCTCCCTGCCCCAAAACACCGGGGCAGAGACGAACCCCTCTCCGAACCGCAGGCGCCCGTGGAGGCAGGGTGGCGAGCCCACCTACCGGTAAATGATGCCTTTGCTTTGCAGGAAGAAGAGGCCAATGGCAATTTCTGCTGCGTAGAACCTGGAAGCGGAGATTTAAAAAGAAAAGTGGTCATTAAGGCAGATGAATCAGAATGAAAACCCTTCAGATCCAATTGCACCAAATGAGATGCGTTGGGCTTACGTGACCAAAGGATATGGACAGTACAGCACAAAAACACCAGGCGGGTATCACACGAGTGTGACATAGCTCACGGTGCACAGCGCGGGCAGGACCAGGACCGGGCTGCTGCGGGCTGCCAGGGCTGTCACCTCTCATTAGGCGGCCCCTCGTTACGAGAGCCGGGCTGTTCATTACCGTGCGCTGCCTTGACGAGCTCTGTCATCACGAGCTACCCGGGAGCACGCACTGCCACCCTCCTTAAAGGATGCTCTGGGTTTGGCAAGCCCAGCAGCGCCCGTGTGCAGGGGCCGACCCAGCCGGGCTCTGCAGCCTGCTCCTGGTCCCAATGGGCACGGGGTGGCTCTCACGAGCGCATCCCCTCCACCAGATCATGCCGAGCAGGAGCCAGAGGGCACCATGACCAGGACGGGGCGGCCTCGGCGGCGTGGGGCCTTGCAGGGTGCTGCAGGTGGAACACGTGCTCCAGCTCGCAGCACATCCCAACTCACAGCGCCCCGGCTCCCAACGTGTCCCGGGACCCAGCGCTCCCCTCTTGGGAACACTGCACTTACACGGCGTGCGGCTCCTTGAAGCGCCCGACCTGCTGGATCTGGTACATGAGGTCGCCGCCGTTCACGTACTCCATCACGAAGTACAAGCGATCCTGCGGGAGAAGCCAGCCGTGAGCGGCAGCGCGGAGCCCGGCGGCGAGGCCGGCGCGGCCCACGGCTCCGCGGGTTTATTTAAAGGGATTTATTAACGAATCTGCCACCGCTCGCCGCCGGCTCCACATCCCCGGCTTGGCGTGGCAGCTCCACGGGGAGCAGCGCGCACGCGGTGACAGCAGGAACGGGGCCGGGACGCAGCGGCTCCGCTGAGCGCGGCAGGCGGCACCGCACGGCTCGTTAGCTAATTGCTCGTGCCCAGCGGGTCAGCGGCGGCTTCCCATCAATTGCAATGCTCGCTCGCATACGGGACGCGAGCACAGCCGCCCCAGTGAGTGCAAGGAGGTGTCAGAAGGAGGGATGCAGCTCCGGGCCACGTCCTGCCACCCACATGGCTCTACCCTGCCAGCCGGGGCACGAGGGGGAGGAAAAGCCCTGAGCCCTGGGAGCGCTTTCCACCCACAGCACTGCGGGACAATTCCCAACACTGCACATCCCTCCCTAGCCAGGGCCACGTGGCGCCGGGTCCCAGCCAGCGGGGGCTGCCGAGGAGCGAGGAGGCTCCGGCGCCGCGAGCAGGAGTCACCTTCAGCGGCAGCGACTGCAACGCAGCCCGGCGCTCGCTGCAGCTGCCCCCTAAATATATCGCTCGGGAGGAAGCGCGGCAG
Source organism: Rhynchotus rufescens (assembly GCA_032273925.1). Lineage (NCBI taxonomy): Eukaryota > Metazoa > Chordata > Aves > Tinamiformes > Tinamidae > Rhynchotus > Rhynchotus rufescens. Next base: position 19,938 of record JAVCKT010100987.1, on the reverse strand, counting down.
GAAGGGCGGCTCGTGCCAGAGGCAGCTGGGTGCCGAGCGGGGAGGCGCCCGGCGCACGGGCACCGCGAGCTCCGGCTGCGCCGCTCGGCTCGACCAGCGCCAGGGGCCTCAACGCGGCCCCCAGCACCAACATCCCGAGCCCTTTCCCAGGCGGACCTGCTGGCCTTCCTCCAGTGCTGCCTCCTCCTCGTGGACTGTTCCTTTGGTCCACCTCCCGTGCGAGGAGCACAACCAAGCTCCCACCACGCTCGCAGTGTCTGTTCACCGTGCCCTGGAGCTGCCCGGGATCACTCCCGGGCCCTGGCACCCCGGAACCGCTCTCGCACCGGCCTCCTCGCCCCGTCTCCACGCGCAGAATTGAGTGTTTCCACTCGTGCTGGTTGTCTGAAGCAGGAGCCTGGGCGGGAAGCGGGACGCGCTCCCAGCGAGCAGGGCGCTTTGTGCCAGTGCTCAATAACACACCCTGGGTACATTTTGATTGCTTTATCTATACAGTGACTGTAGGAAGCTCCTATAGGGCTGCCAGGATGAGCCTGCACTGACTCACTCCGATGCCCCAGAGATGCTGCAGGAATCTCTGCTCCTGCCACCCTCTGCTTGCCGCGCTGCCAAGCTGCTGTGCGCGCTTCCAACATGCCCAGTGCGCTAAGGAAATGAAATTGCTGGGATAATATTAAAATGTAATCCTCCCGGACAGCATTGTCATCCCTCGCAGGGCCCGCAGCGATTACCTTCCCGCCTGTGGACAAGGACCTGGACGTTTTCAGTGCCGCGGTGCTCAGGGGCAGAGGCTGCTTCGCGCCCCCCCGCCGCCCTCCCGGCCCTAGTTCTGTGCTGCTGCCCTCAACAGCGGGCCCTCTGCAAACAGCATTTCTGCTGGTTTGTGTCAGGTTTCACCGTCTGCTTGGATTTGCCATCGCAAGAATGAATCCAGAGGAAAAGTCGGGCACTTCGCTGCTGCGAGATAACTGAGATCCCAGGCCGGGCTGCCCAAAGGCTCCGTAACGCAATTAAGCGCTGCCCAATGGGAAAGTCTCCGGGGTGCAACGTCTGCGCTGCAGCCTCCGCTTTAATCGACACAAACAAACGTTCTGTTTACGGGCGCACTTTTGCAAGCAAATTGTGCAATTTATGAGGGTGCCAAGGGGAAGAATACACGGCCGCTTTTGCAAACACAGGAACGCGTGTCTGAAAGCAAACAGATGTGAGCTAGAGGAGCTGGAAATACGCGATTGGGATGAGTTTCTGTAGGGATGCCTCCATGCAGTCCAGGAAGGCACCGCTCCTCGATCCCCTGCAGGTCTCTAGGGGGTCGTTCCTGCCCCCAGCCTCCCCCTCGGAGGCCAAGACACTGCGGTTCGCCCAGCGCTCGGGCTCCGCGGGCGCGGACGCAGCTCCAGCTGCGGCACTCACCATGGTCTGGAAGCAGGAGTGCAGCTGCGTCAGGAAGGGTGGCTTCCCCGAGAGGGCCAGGACTCGCTTCTCCACCATCGTGCACTCCACGTCGTCGTCCTGGATGACCACGTCCTTCTTCAGGATCTTCACGGCGTAGAGCTCGTCCGTGCCCTTGCGCTCCGCGAGCATCACCTGCCAGGGAGAACGGGGCATGCAGGGCCCGCGGCTCCGCGCGCAAAGCAAAGCACATAAGTATTTACTGGTGCCTCTTGTTACAACCTGGAAACCTGAGCTCAGGGCCAGGCAACACAGAGAGCTCTTCCAAGAGTGCCTAGGCCTATTCCCTAGCTCACCTGGCCCAGCGCATCCCGCTCACCTTGATCACAGAAAGAGGTTCCCCTCTGAGCAAGCAGCCTGGGCACGGGGTGACTGGGCAGGGAAAGGAAGGGAAAGGAAGCAGCAGCTTGGACACGTGTGCATCAAAGCATGAAGTGGCAGCTACTCAAAGTAGAGGACAGTTAGTGCATGGCCAAAAGTGGGCCAAAGCCAGCAGGATTTCCTCTGCTCGCCCTGCCCGGCGTGGAGCAACGGCAGCACGGCAGGTCCCCAGGCCAGCCCTTCCTGGGGCGCAGGGAAACGCCAGCCCCGCACTTCAACCTGCTTCAGCCTCTCTGCAGGTGGATTCGCTCCAAGCAATGGGATGCACTGCTCCCGTGGCACAGCTCGCTCCCAATAACCACGTCAGCCTCAGCACGGGTTCCCCAGACCTCCCAGCACAGCCCGTTCCTGCAGAGCGTTCCCGCACCGCGACCGTGCGCGGAGCTCGGAGCTCTGCTCCCGCCCGCCCCGCGCTCCGCTCCAGCGCGCGGGGGAAATAAACTGCTTTGCGTTTGAAAGAGTGTTGAAATCCCCTGGTCACGTCAGCAAGAGCAGTTAGGAGGTTTTGAAAATAAATTACAGGGAATCAACATCAATAGGATGGAGCTGAAAGGAGCTTCAAACTACAGCGGATTTGTAGAGAAAAGGCTAGCAGGTCCCGGCGTCGCCTTCGGAAATGCAAAGGGAAATAAAATCAGAGCCACTGGGCCTGGTTTTTAAGTGATAAAAAGAGCTGGGCCTGGGTTTGTGCCAGCATCTGGGAGAGCAGCGAGCACGGGCCTGCCACCCTGCAGCAAGGGGCTCACGTGCGACCGCATCCACGTGCCCAAGCGCCTCGCTGCCCACCGCCCTTCCCGAGGAAACGTCCTTCAGTGCAGGGAAGGGGCTGCCGTGCAGCGGGGCTGGGGCAGAGCGCCGCAGGCCAGGCCCACGGGATTTTGGTGCTTTCCAAGACATTTTGCTGAGAGGCTCTGTGGGGGAGCGCGTTGTTATGGGAAACGGAGCGCGCAGGGATGCGCAGGCGAGGAGAGCGCCCCGGAGGCACCACGAGATCCCGCTTGGAGACGAGCGCGGCGCGGGGAGCGTCCGGGCCGGCACGAGCGGCACGAGCAGGTGCCAGATGTGAGCGGGCAGGGCCGGTCGGGACACACAGGGACTGTGGCCACGCCAGCATTGCCGCCCACAGCCCTGGCCCCTCGCAGCTCAGGGCAGGCATGGGCCATAGGCATGTCCCTTGCTCTGCGCTGCACAACCACCGAGGCAAAAGAATGAGTCCTGCTCCAAAAACACTGCAAAGGACCAAGGAAGATGGGCTGCAATGGCGCGGCAGTTCGACTAGCCAAAAAAATCGCGAGCGAGCTGCACAGATTAACTCTTCCCTCTTTATATTGCAGCGAAGCGAACCCGGGCTGGGCTGTGCCCAGCGCTGCGCTCTCCTGCTAGCAACAGCGTCCTTCCCATGCCGAAGCACGGGGTGGGCTGGCGGCGTGCACGGTGCGCGCTCCTGCACGTAGCCCGGGGCACGGAGCCGCTGGGTTCGGGCTCCGGGGACGCTCTGGCACCTTGGAATTGCAGCAGCAGCCTGCGCCGCGGCACGCGGGAGGCTGCAGCTGTTCCCTGGAGAGCACGGGAGGACCCAGCATGGGAGGATGAGCGAGCGCAGCAGAATTGGGCACTGGAGGAACAAGCAAGCGGGGGAGAATTGGGTATGGGAGGAAGGAGCGAGCGCGGGAGGAGCCGGCACAGCAGAACAGGGTGCGGAAGAATGAATGCGCGGGAGGAGCGAGCGCAGGAGAACCGGGCTCCGGAGGCTGGAGCGGGCACAGGGGCCAAGTGATGAATCCACGAATGGGGCTGGGAACGTTTTGCAGATTGGAAGGAGGAGGAGGAGAAAAAGGAACTTGGCTCCCAGATGCCAAGAGAGGGAGATAACCAGTGGCCTCTGGCTCCAGGTGCTGCAGCCACTTGGGAAAGGTGCTGCTGGACCGGGCTTCTAGTGAAAATCAGGACAAAGTTGGCAAAAGCCCAAGGACAACGAAGGCTCCAAGCCACACAATTATCGGAGGAACAAAATTCTGCTGCTGCTCACAACTGGCCTGGAAAGTTAATTAAAATGTTCATGTAAACTGGTAATTATTAGAAAAGCAGCTGAATAAAGAGCCAGGTTTAAAGGCAGATGCTGCTCCTGAAAGGGAGCGCCTGGTTTCCAAGATGTCCCATCAGACCCCATGTGCTCTAGGACCATCACTCCAACACCGCTGCAGACACTTGTGTTTCACACCACGGCTGTGCAAATAAAGAAGTCCTACCACACCTTTCCAAAGCTGCCTTTTCCCAGCACCATCAGGAAGTTGAAATCCGAAAGTTTCATCCGGTCTCTGCTTCCGTTGTTGTCGAATTTGGAAATCGCATTCATCATCTTCTCCTCAGCCGCCTTGGAGCCAGGACCGATCTTGGCTCTCTGTGAACACGGAGACGGGAGAAGGGGAGAGAGAGGAGCTGCTGAGCACGGGGCAGAGAAAGGCTGCTTGCAAAGAGCACGCGCTCCTGACAGCCCCGCAGCAGCTCCCTTCTCCTCAACACAGGGAGGACAGGGACTTCCCAGGCGGGTGACAGCACCAGTCCCTGCCCTGTGAGAAGGGGATCCGTGACTGCAAATGTGGGCGTATTAAGGTGAAATGAGGGATTTCTGAAGAGGCTTCAACTCTGTTCCTATCCAGCAGCGGAGGGAATTGGGCTCCTGGGCCGGCCCAGGCGGGTGCAGGGTGATCCAGACCCGCTCTGGGGGCAAAGTGGCGGACGAGGCAGCCCGGCTCTGCGTCCCCGCGCAGGCTGCTCCGTCACGGCTGCCCCGGAGCCCCAAACCCCCATTCCGAGCACAGAAATTCATCACTGCTCGGCACCTTCCATCGGCCGGGCCCTCTCCTTGCCGAGCCGCCGCGTGCAAAAGCTATCGCACAATTTATTCAGCTTTAATTTCTAGAAATATGCCACAGTGCCGCGCTTGCATTGGGCTCAGTCTAGCATGAAATTCCATTAACCCGATTGCAGCAGTTCCATTTGGAGCTGCTCGCCGCGCCTGCAGATAGGAGCCGCGGCGGCCCGGCCTCGGCTGCTGCTAATTGCTCCTGGTGACGCTCTCCTCGCGGTCGAGCTCCGCTCAAGGTCACCTGAGCGCCTCCAAGCAGCAGGAAAGTGCCTGCACGGGCACCGTGCAGCTCTCGAGGACGTGCAAACACCGGAGCTGCTCGTGCAGCTCGGAGAGGGCGCCCAGGACGCGGCTGGGATCGCTCCACAGTCACCACCCGCCGCAGTCACCGGCCGCGGCCTCCGGAGAGGAAGGTCCTGCACTTAAAAGGAATAGAGCCGTCACGTCATGGTTTATTTTGGAGCACTGCTCCGAAAGCAAGGGGATTCCTCGGCAGGCTGCTTCCCTTTGGATCAGCTTGGAGGAAACCCTGCAAGTCCCTGCTGGTCTCTGCCACCGTGAAGCGCTCTGTCCGGCTCGTCACGGGAAACGCTGCCCACGCAGGGCTTGTAAGAGCTGCCGTTTCCGAAATCACACCCGAATCCCACTCGTGACACAGCATCCAGTATAGGAGGCTCTGTCCAGGTCCATTCCTGAAGGAATGCTGCCGCGATCCCACCCCTGCTCCGAGCTGTGCTCCAAGGACACGCGCACATCCCGGCACACCGCGCGCCTGGACCCCTGGACAACCTCCCGACACGGCCACAGTTAACAAACCTATCTTGTCAGGGGAAATTTGACGGCAAACTGACCGCTGTGGAAACAAGCTCTAGCACATTTCCAGGGCAGTCACTAGGGTGCCATTAAGCTGCACCCCGGAAGCCTCCTCCGCGGGTCCCGCAAGCAGGTTCCCCGGCACACTCACAGCCCCAACAGGGCAGCACTGGGCTCGGACGAGGGAACTGGAAGGAAACCCTGGACAGGGCCTTCCCTCCGGATCAACACAGCAAAGGACAACGCCAAGAGGCCAAGAGACAAAGGGTTTTCATCCAGCAAACTTGCCAATTGTGGGGCCTCCCAGCAGCACAGGCAGAGTCCGAGTACTGGAGGGCGAAGGCGGCTCCAGGTCTCTCTTGCTGCCTACAGCTGATGCATATTCAGTCCTGCATTTGACCTTACTCTGCAGCATCCCTGCACCTCCCCAAGAGAGGAGAGGGGGATTAAACACAACGGGACTTTGCTGAGAAAATCAGGCCACGTGCAAGCTAGGGCAGAAGGGGGAAAGGTCCCAGCAGCTAGAAGAGGAGCTAGGGCATGTGGAGACCACCCCAGAGGCGTCCTGGTTTTGTTACGTGTCCCTAGTGCGTGTCCCTAAGTGAGCACACAAGTCCTTTAACCTATTTTTAATGTGCTCCTAATGCTCACACAATCCTGAGACCTCCTTAAGTTTTACGACTGAAGTGTGCCAAATATTGCTCACAAAAGAAATTTAAAAAGCATTTGACCTTCGTTATCCAACCTCATTTGTCACACTTAATTTGCTACATCTGAATTTATGCAATAGCAGCGGATGTTCGCATCTATCAAGCTGTCCCAGCTGATAAAGGCATCGCAGAATTGGCAGCAGGGGCCGCGGGTCCCGGCGCTGTGGGTCCCGCGGGAGCGCGGGTCGCTCGGAGGCAACGTGCTCAGCAACGTGCAGCCCCCCTGCTCGAGACCTCCAGCACGCACGTGACTGGCACCACTGAGCATCAAGAAGCGCAAGGACAGCAGGTCAGGCAGCTAATTCCTTGCAGAACTGGCAGTGCTGCATATGCTGCATGGCTAGGGCCTCTGCTGTATTAAAGCTGTCTTATTCTTGCAGATCCAGGGAAGTTGCATATAAGTGAGACTTTCTTTCTATTTAAAAAAAAAAAAAAGTCATTTAGAAAAATCTCTCTGGCCACACACTGCAGTTACGGATGTCAGGTTGACTTTTGTAAGGCCAAATGCTTTATTTCCTATACGGCTCATTTCATACATGTCTCCAGATGTAACGTGCCTGTTCTCAGGGCCCTGGGAAGATTTTGGCTGCTTTGAGGAATGGGAAGGAGCTATTAATCCAGTAATGCCGGGATCAATCATTTTGGCAAAAGCTTCCATGGCTTATGGAGTTGGAAATAGCCCTTTCTCCTTGAAGCCTCCTCGAAGGCAGAGCTGGGCCCAAGTGCCACCAAAGCGCAGGGGACAGGAGCCTGGGCGCCTCGGCAGCCCCTTCCCACGCGAGCCGCAGCCGCCGGCTCGGCACAGCCCCCCGCTCCTCCCGACGTGCCGCTCGCCGGCACGGGGAGAGCTGCGCATGGTGCCAGCAGCCACCCCGGCACGCAGGAGGAGCGCGGGGACAGTCCTGCCCACGTCCCCGTACACAGACGGGGACAGGACCGGACAGCAAAGCCCCCGGGCCAGAGCAGAGCCTGGCCTAGGCTGGCAGCAAGGAGGGACGCCGAGGAAAATTCCCAAGGAAAGTAAATTCACCTCAAATTTCTGCCTCAGCTCCTCATTTCCTTCTTCTCCCTCCGGGGGCACTGGCACGTTGAAATACTCCCCTTCCTCCTGGCTCAGCAGCTTAAACCTGGGGACACAGCGAGGTCGTGGCATCAGCACGGCTGGAGTCGCAGACTGACGTTAGCTCGACGCAGTGCAGTGCAGCTCTGCGTCCAGTTCTCCCCACGCTGAGCCCATCTCCAGACGACCCTCCTCTTCCCGACCCAAACCCCACAGATAAAAAACGCCGTTTTTGCACGTTCCCTCCTGGCAGGGCCCAGACCCTTCCCACATCCCAGCCCCTGGACAAAGCAAGGCCGTGGTGGAGAGTCCGCTCTGGAGCGTGGGACAGTTGGCAGCTTGCTCGGCGCTGCAGCTCCCTATAGCTCCCTGCACTCCCCATAGTCCCTTTTCCCCCGGAAAGGTGGCTGTGTCCCCCCTCAAGGGCAAGCGAAGCCTGTCAGCGGGCGGTTTTGCCCCCAGGCTCCTGCAGCAGCCGTGCCGTGCAGCTGTGCACGCTGCTCGCTTTGCCAACCCTGCCCTCTCTACGAGGTGCTCCTTGCCTTGTCCGAGGCAAACTGGTACCACACGGTTTGGGGGTGCTGAAAGATGCGTCAAACTTGCTCTAAACGGCCTCACTTTGCATGGGAAGTGTGGGAAGGCAAGAATGATGCGAGCAGGGAAAGGAAAAGCAGTGGGAAGGGAAGGCGCCGAGTCCTGCCCAGGGGGACAAGCGAGGAACACAGTGAAGCAGTGCGCTCTGCCCGGCCCTGGGGCCTCCTACCAGCCGTCCACGCCGGCCTTCTGCAGCTCGGAGATGCCGAAGGAGAGCGAGCCCATGAAGTCGTTCCTGCTGGTGAGGTCCCAGTCCCAGATCTCCACCGAGAGCCGCCGGTCCTTGTCCGTCTCCTTCAGCTGGCTGCAATGGGGCGGCGAGCGCCGCGTGGGCTGCGGGGCCCCCTCCCGCGTCCCGGCCCCGCGTCCCGCCGGCGCCCAGGGGACGCTCCTTGGGGACCGCTCTGCTCCCGGGCATCGTCCCCAGCGCCCGGGCAGCGCGGTCCCGGCTGGGCTGGCTCCTGCAGCCCCCGCGGCGGCAGCGACCCAGCGAAGCCGCTCGGTGCCGCTGCGCCCAGCGCCGCCGCCCCAGCTCTTGGGCGCCGGGGAAATCAGCTTAAACACTTCTGTCGTACTTACAACTTAAATGTCTCGTTCCACTCTGGGTTCAGGGAGCACTTGATAGTTTTGGTCTTCTGTTTGCTTTCGTTTTTGGGGTCGGGGATTAGTTTAAGCTTCACGTAGGGGTCTGACAAGCCATTGGGATCCATGGGAACTAGGTTTTTAGCATCTCTTACTGTGGAGAGAAGAATACAGAAAAAAAATCAATATTCAAAATGTAAAAATATGAGTCTGGACGCAATGAGGATGAGCCAGGTCCCTCCAATAGAGCTAGGGGACCCATCGGCTCCCACTGCACCCACACATGGCCCCAGGCCCACGTGGTGTCCCCTTTATAGCCACTTACTGCGACACAGACACCGCAACTCTATTTCTATAGCACTCAGGCAATTATTTTCATATGTCATTTAATAAATTAATATATAGTTTTAAAAATGTTGGACATAAATCCTGGCCCTGTGCTGCCAAGGATACAGAGTGGTTATTCTGTGGCTTAATGTGGACTCCCGGTCTAAATCTTCCGTGGAAAGCTCGGTGCCATCGGAGCGGAAAGGCTCGCAATCTGCTCCCTGCGATCTCTAAGTAATGAGTTTAATTTCCAAGGACCCTGCAAGGCTCCGCACTGATAGGGCTGCACTGCCTGCCTCCCGTCACCCCTTATCAGAGGAGAAGAACATATATTTTCTCTTCACCATTACAGGCTTTTATCTGTGCCTTTTTGATGGGGGGGGGGGGGAAGAAAAAAAAAAAAAAATTAAAACAACATGAATTAAAAAAAGCA
>JAVCKT010100987.1:0-10707 GCA_032273925.1 Rhynchotus rufescens | reverse complement strand
GCCAAGAAAAAAAAAACCCTATCTTTATACATCCTTGAATTATAAAACGCAGAACTGCATTAGGGAAAAATCCCACAACGAGCCCCAAAAAGGCCCTGCCTGACTAGCAAGGGGCCGGGGCAGGAGGAGCAGAGGGAGATGCAGGGGCCAGGGATGGCACTGATGGCACGTGGGTGTCACAGCCGCCGCGGGCATGGGGACACCCATGTCCCCATCTCTGCAGGGCTCCACCGCTCTGCCACCCCGCAGGGCTGGGCTCAGCTGCAACAGGGGATCCCAGGCACCGCTGCAGTCCCCAGTGCGGAGCAGGAGGGTCCTGCAGGGCAGGAGGTTCTTGCAGAGAGGGAGGGTCCTGCAGGGCAGGAGGTTCCTGCAAAGGAGGAGGTGATTGCAAAGGAGGTTCTCGCAAAGGAGGAGGTTCCTGCAAGGCAGGAGGTTCCCGCATTTCACCTCCAGGAAAGGCAGAGAGAGTAATTCCTGCCTTGGCCAGCAGCACCCTGAGGGGCAGCAGAAATCCCTGGGGACTCCTGGCATTCCCTGGACACCGTCAAAGCCCCCGCACCAGCAGCCCTGGGAACCAACCCCGCGGCCCCGTCACCGGCTCCAAGTGCAGCAGCATCTGCAGCCAGGGACATTGCGTGGAATCCAACAAGGGTCCCGCCGGCAGCGCACACCGGAGCCAGCGGAGCAGCCCTCGCGGGAACCAGGCCCACGTTCAATTCCCGCAGAACAGGAAAATCATCCCTGACCCCCAGAGTCAATCAGTTTATGCCTTGGAGCATGAGATTTGATTGCTTTGCGTTATTATCTCAGCATGCAGACCTAGACATTTCATTAATGGGAATAGAATTATCTATTCATTTAAAAAACAAAATGCTTCTGCTTTGACCTTAAGTAACTCTCTGATTTTTCAAGCAGAAATCAACAATTAAGTGAAAAAAAATAAAAAGCTTAAGAGGAGTCGGAGTGGTATCTCATGAGTTGGAGGAAAGGCGCTTTCTCCAGCAGCTTATGGCATTTCTTTGACTGTTCAATTTGATGCAAAATATTTTTACATCTCATATGATGACAGCTCTGTGCATGGTTAAGCAGCAGCAATACCACTATTAATAGCTGCGAGCTAGAAGGCGATGATCTCAGTGAAGGCAGCTGTTGCGGGCGCGCTCAGGGCCCGGCGCCGGCCGCAGCCGAGTGGGGACAACGCAGCCCCCGACCCAAACCCGGGGCAAACGCACCCAGAACCAGAGGCTCTGGAGGGCGGCGTGAAAGAGAGCGCGGGGCTGGAGCTGCCCTCGCGTCCGCCCAGCACCGGGAGGAGGATGGCGAGGGCATCTGCCACAGGGGCCATTTGGAATGAGCAGGTTTCACCCCAAAGCCTCTCCGGGCGTGGGGCAGAGCGGGCAGCCCCACGGCGCTGCGGGCGCCCCGGCCGCGCTCCCCGCGTCGCAGCCTCCGGCTCTGCTCCGGCAGCCTCCCGGCACGGCCAGGACACGGATCCGCACCCTGGCGCTGCGGCTGCAGGAGCAGATACCTGCACACGCTTATGTCACAGAAAAGGCCCGGACTCATTACGGCTGCATCTTCCTGGGCGGGTGATTATTAATTAACACACTCCCGGCTCATTTACCTAATGACTGCACAATTAGCTGCAGTTTGGGTCAATGTTTTGCTCCAGCAGCCTGGTAAATCGCGCGGCCCGGCCCCCCAGAGCTCAGGGGAGCGCACGGGGTGCAGGGGGGCACACGGAGAGGCACTGGTGCCCCAAACAGGACCGGCTCCGGGCTCCTTCCTCCCTTCCCGGGCTCAGACATTCACATCCATCAACACAACCAGCCCAACCTGTCCCAGCCGGGGCGGCCGCTGCACTCCGTCACTGCTGCACACCACCATGTCCACGGCACGCGGTGCACACCAGTGTCCCGCCGCGCTCCGTCACTGCAGCGCCCCACCATGTCCACAGCACACTGTGCGCACCGCTGTCCCGCTCGCCCCGAGCGCAGCGTCCCTGGTGCGGGGCCACAAGGTTGGACACAGGCAGGACACACCAGTCTGCACAGGGACCCTCACGGTGCTGGCCCGGGCTCAGCCGGATAACGACCACAAGCAGCGGATCTGCCAGGCACCAGGGCCAGGAGTGACAGCCACCCAGGTCACTCAGGCACCTTGACTTCCCAGGGAATCAGTCAGCTCATGAAGCAGCTCAAGCCACGTGTGTCCAGCTGCCCTATGTGCCTGGCATGATGAAGCCCCCCTGCTCCAAGGCTCACCCAGCAGTTCAGAGCTGAAAATGGGTTAAAAACATTGAAGTTTGGGTTTTTAATTGAGGAGCCTGTGTCAGGCGCAGGGGACACCAGCCTGGGCACAGCAAGGTTGCCTGCCAGGAGAGGGTTCAAGGACACGAAATATGGGGGCATTACTGGTTAATTCATAGAACAGAATCATAAGAATCATCAAGGTTGGAAGGGACCTTTGGAGATCACCTAGTCCAACCCCTTGCACACGCAGGGTCATCTAGAGCACAGGGTACAGGGTAGCATCCAGGCGGGTTTAGGAGATCTCCAGAGGAGACTCCACGGCCTCTCCTGGCAGCCTGCTCCAGGGCTCTGTTACATCCACTGTCAGGAAATCCTTCCCTAAGCTCTTGGGGAACTTTTGGTGTTTCACTTTGTGGCCGTTTCCTCTAGTTCTATCAGTTTCACCTCTAAAAAGCGGCTGCCCCATCCTCCTCCCTCCCTCCCTCCAGGCATTTACAGTCAGTGATGAGGTCCCCTCTCAGCCTTCTCTTCTTGGGCTGAACAGGCCCAGCTCTCAGCCTTACACGAGCGGTCGTTTCAAGGCAAGGCACACACTGTGTTTAACCCAAATGCCGTGCCTTCCACCGGCGGGAGGCGGCGATGTGGCAGAGGGAAGGAGGCGCGCGGAGGGAAGGCGCGAGCCGGCGGGGATGCTGCAGGGCTGCCCCGCAGCGCGGCGGTGCCGGGGCCGTGCTGACATCTAGTGCCGGGCTCCCCGGCCGGCACCACCGCGGCCGCGCGCCCGGCCGAGCCGCTGCCGCCCGCTCCGAGCAATGCCCGCTCCGCACGCACACCAACGGGGCACAAATCACACCACAACGCGGGGGTTTGCAGCACGGCTGAAACGGGCTCTGCTGCCGGCCCCTCGCCGCCCGCGCGGGCGCTTGGGCTGCTCGTCACCCCGCGGCGCCCGCGCCCTGCGCTGCAGCGAGCCCGGCTGCACCGCGGCCGCCTCCCCAGGAGGTGACGGTCGCGCCAGGAGGGGCCACACGCGGCCGCTCCGGTCCCCTCCACCCCGTGCACCGAGCGGCTGCTCCCGCCTGCCGCGGGGGCCGGTGGGCGACGCGTCCCACTGACCCCCTCCGCGCCCACCGACGGGCGACGGGTCCCGCCGGTCCCTCCGCGCCCGCCGACGGGCCCCGCCGCCCCCTCGGCGCCCACCGCAGACAGAGCGGCCTCCCCAAGGAAGGGGGCGAATGCAGCTGCCAGCCGGGCCCTGCGGAGCGCGTCGCTGCCGGCCCTGCTGGCCCCTGGAGGGCAGCATCGCAGCACGAAAACGCGGGGCTGCCCCGAAATCCTCCCTTCCGAAAAAGCAGCACCCACATCCCCTCTTCAAACAAAACCTGATGTTTTCAGTACCTCGGTGACGTTCCCATCAGTGCTGCATCCTCGTGGCGTGGCTGGGCCACACCAGCCAGCGCCCTCAGGCCATGGACAACATTTCCCTAGGAAATCCCAAGCCGTGTCTGTGGCATGTTTCGGCAGAGCTGCTGCCCCTCGCAGTGCCCTTGCTGACCAGGACGTCCCTCGGGCGAGCAGGAGGGGCTCTGTGTGCTGCTCTACAACCCCACTATCCTGGTGTCCCCTCATTCCCACAGCCATCCTCATCCCTATCCATACCTCGCGTGTCCCACGCACGGCGCTCTGGAGCATTTCTGGGGAGCAGTGTGGGCATCAAGCCCTGCAACACATCCCAGCAAGCCCAAATTCCAGTGGCAAAGATTCTCAAACACAAAAGCCGTTTGCGAAGGCACAACCCTGTCCATGCCACGAGGGCAAGGGGACAAGGCTGGAGAACAGGACACGGGGACCTGGGACAAGAGCTATTCCCCAGGGATGGCATTTGGGATGCTGGGATGTTTAGGGCTCCTTGGAGTCTCTGCTGAGCAAGGCGCCCAGTTACCTGATGCCAAAGCTTCCTTCGCCCGCACAGAGCTGGCGCCACGAGAGGGCACTGGCAGCCCGCGCATCCGCTCGCATCCGCACGCCGGCATCGCTCGGAGCCGCGGGCACCCTGTCTGCCGAGGGTGAGGAAGGGCCCCTCGAGGGGCGCTGTGGGAACAGCTGCCACCCCGGGCACGGGAAGGGCAGCGGGAAACGGGTGCTCGCTCCTGCCTGCCATGCACTGAACACCCCTTTGCACACTCGGAGCTGGGCTGGAAAGCACCTGCCGTCCATCAGGTACAGCTGCTGGAACACGACGTGATTCAAGAAGCAATGAGAAAAACTGGTGACTGGAGGAGTCTAGCAATGGGGATTTAATGCAGGCATCACGGTGGCTCTGGAAACCCCTGGGCTCCGGATTGCTGGGGATGGGCCCTGCTCTGGAGACAGCTCAGGGCCCGTCTTGCCCCTTGGAGCTGCTCCACGGTCCCCACGGGCACAGAGGGGCTGGAAGAGCGCGCTGTGCCCGCGTTACCCACCTACAACGGTTAGCACGTCCTTCTCGATGTCAGCCCGGATGAATATCCGCCCGCGCCGCTCGGTGTGGTCGGTCCCGCACAGGCTGGGCACGTTCATCACGCAGCGCTTGTGCACGTTCATCATGCAGGCTGCCGGGCAGGAAAGCACACACTCGGGCGCAGGAAAGGACGGAACCGCCCGCACCTCCCGTAGCCCTCGGGATGTTTGGGGTGGATGAGGAGGAGGAGGAGTTCGGCCTGCTTTTATCAGGGCACATTTGGGGGTCCTCAGGCAGGTGGGGAGCCTGCACCAGCGCCTTCAGCTGCAGGATCTCGCCTGGAGAGAGTTTCAATTACCTTAGCTCTAATTACCCCAGTTTTAATGATCAAACAGACTTCTCCTCTATAATGCCTGGGGTGCGGTGCTGGGATGGCAGCCTAAGAAGGGGCACCAAACCCCTGTGTTTTTACCTTTACATATATTTTTACACAAAATCGTTTCTTCTTGGTCACGCTTCGAGGGCGATAACGAATACGCTGCTCCTCGAACAGCCGCCAGCTTCTATATTTAAGAGAAAGGCAGCACATGGCGAGCCCTGGCGCACGCGGCTCCCCGTAAGCAGACGCGTAAGCAGACGGTGTGTATTCACAGGCGGTTTAAATAGGAATGCACCGGGTTAATTTGGGAAATAACCTGTCTCTATCATCTCCTCCTCCTCCTTCATCCCTCCTGTGTAATTCTCCTCCCGCGGGGCCCCAGCCGCTCGTCCCGTCCTCGGCCGGTCACCCACTTACTGTCACACTTCATGCCCTGGTGGATGAGCCCGTACAGCAACGAGCCGCAGTGGTCGCAGAAGGTGGGGCTGGAATACGTGTGGATTTTAAACTTGTGTTTGCTCCGAGGGTCCTAGGAGGAAAATAAAACATAAAGGTTATAAACCTGCATCAAGCACTGGCAGGGAACCAGGAGCGCTGGCACTGCCCGTGCCAGCTGGCCGTGGAGCGGCAGCTAATGGGCTTGAGGCAGCGGCCGCCGACGGCTGTGGAGCCCGGCCAAGAGCCACCGAGGTCCAGCCTCCTTGTCCCGGTTGCTATAACAGTGAGGGCAACGCACGGCTTCACCCGGGCATCTATTGTGTGCAGCTCCATCCTAGCACACAAAACTCCAGGTGAAATTGGTTCGGAGAAAGCCACCACAGGGCTGGACACGACTCAAGTTCCACGTCAACCAAGCGGGTTTGGGCAGGAAAAGCACCGTGATTTCCGTGCCCCTAGGACACCTCAGCGCTCGGATGCCAGGCACTAGCAGCCAGCTCCCAGGGAAACAGGCTGCTCCTGGGGAAATTCCTGCTCTCCGGAGCTGCGAGCAGCAGCGCGGGCACCAGGACAGTGCTGCACACAGCTCGGCTTCCAACCCATAGAAACTGGAGCCAAATCGATTGAAATGAGAAACACGGGTTTCCCAGTAGGGCACCCCTGGCCCCCTGCTCTTGGTGCCAGGTGAGGGACAGCAGCAGGTCACGGCTGTCCACATCCAGAGACACCTTCCGGGCCTCGCTGCACCGTGACCAACCCCTGAACTGCCTGGAATAATCTCCCGTCTCCCTCCAGGGAAGAGGGACGGAGCAGCCGCCACGTCCCACCGGCATCACGGGCTGCGTCCTGACCTTCCCCGTCGCTCCAAGTCCTTAACGGAGAGCCGTGAGCACCCTGTGGCACCCATCTCCCGTATGGCTGCTCGCTCCCGCTGCACGGTGGGCAGCCCCGTCCCCCTTGTCCCATCTCCAGTCCCTCTGCTATCGCAGCCAGAAGGGAGATCGGTGGCACTTGGCACAAGCAAACAGGGGCAGCAGAGGGACCCTGGGCAGCACCCTTAGCTTCAACAGCCCCTCAGCAGCCAAGGCCGAGCCTCTTCTGTTCTGTTTCTCCCACTTGCTGCGGAAGCTCCTGGATCCCGGTGCTATTCCCGGCTGGGATGGGGGCACAGGAGGCACCCACAGCCCGGGAGCAGGGCGAGCGTGTGTGCCAGCACCATGGGCCCGGCAGCACCGCGCGGCAGCACCGCGGGCCCGGCGCGCTTCCCAAAGCTGCCTGCACCCGGCGAGACACGGCGAGCAGGGAGAGGTGCGAGACAGCGGCTAAGAGACGGGATTTCAGGCTGGAAGAGCAAGGCAGAGCTGCCCCAGCCGTCACAGCATGAGCCCTGCAGGTCGGGATGCACTTGCTGCACGCTGCAGAGCATGCAAACAGCGCCGATGGAGCATGCAGCAAGGCCACGCTCATGCACCCCTGCAGCGTGCAGGGCTTGCAGGCCAGGCCAGGCCTTGCATTGGGAACGTGGAAGCTGCCCAAACTTCCCCTGTGGGGTTTTCTAACCCAAACTCTGCGCCCAGGCGCTAGAAGCCTCAACCACCATGAGGCTCCAGCACTGGGACCGCGGCACGCACAGGCGTGAGCACCGTGCTGGGCTGCAGCACTCCGTGCAGGAGCGGGGCACCGGGGAGGGACCGGCTCCATCCCTGCTGCTGCTGGAGAAGATGCCAGAGACTTTGCAAATCCTGGATTTCATCTCCAAACGAGGCTGAAGTCTCTGAACAAAGAGACTATTTTTGTCCTGCAGGGACGCTGAGCGATGACTAGATTGCTGCTTGTGCAGATGCTGAGACGAAAAGCAAGAACAGGGAAAAAGTTTGCCAAGAAAAGCCCCTCCGTGGGACCACGTGGGCGCCGGAGCGCGGGCCGGGCAGGCGGCCGCCCCCTCCCCGCTGCTGCCCGCCACAGCGGCCAGGGGTGAGGGTCCATTCCCAGCTTCCAGGATGCCCAAGCGCATCCGGGTGCCCTGGCACTGAGGGCTGGCCCAGGCTGTTCCCATCGCCTGGACTTCCAAGATTTCCCTGGCTCTACGGAGCCCCCACGGGCATTTTTCAGCAGAATTATGCACCCGCACTTCCCTACCCCACTGCAGAGAAAGCCTTAACTGATCTCTTTTGAGGAAGAATTAATACAGTTCATGTGAAAAGACCGTTTTAAGGCAAATTTCATAGTGCTTTCAGCAACACAATAGGCAGCAAATGCAGCCCGTCAGCTGTCATTACCTTGTGCCTAATGCAATGCATCCAAGGGACCTGCACTAAACCGAGCTGCTTGCTTTCGCTCTCACGTTTCCCCAGGGAAAATCCCTGCAGCACCACAGCACTGGAGCGCAGGGAATCGCTCAACACGAAGACCTTTGGTCACCCTTCCAGCGCCAGCGCTCCCCGGCAGAACTCACCCTTGGTTTTGGTGCGACACCTGCAAACCCAGCTCCTTCCCCCCAGTAATTCTGTGGTGAATACAGAAGCAAGGCAAGGGCCTGCTAGCAAAGGGGGGGTACAGGCACCTCGGTGCCTGCTGCTCCGAGCACCCCTGGGGACCGGCACCCAGCAGGAAGGGACGGGGATGCAGGAGAAGGGCGTCGCGCTGACCTGCTCTTGACTCTCAAGATACTTGGGTGATCCACAGCTCTAACACACGCTCTCTGAAATTGCTCTCTTGTTCTAAAAGAGAATGACATCGATGCTTCCTGCAGTGCAAACACCCAATTCTGGAGCTTTTCAGGAAAGGAGGCATTTGAGACAAGGAAAATGTTCCTGCCTCCGGCAAGCAGAGAGCAGGGAAACACCCGAGGTGACACACGACAGCACCAGAGCCTTGCAGCCAGCCCCTGCCAAGGCTGCCAACGCGGGGAAAACGCAAAATGAAAACGAAGCTACAGCAGTCTGCTACCCTCCTAGAGCTCTCGGATATTTATTGATGCATCTTGATTAGCTGACCTTTAGCAGGATAACGCAGAGAAGGTCATTTTAATGATTTTGTCTACAATTTAAATAATTATGCATTCTACTAATAGCTCCAACTATAATCAGGTTTGCCAAGGGCATCACGTTACCCATGCCTGGTTTCAGTTCCCAAAGACCCCGCTGCACTTCAGGAAACTGCAGCCTGGAAGGTCCCGTTAACTCTGCCTCTTGGGGAGCGCTCCGGAGAGCCGGAGCTCGGAGCCAGCACGGCAAGGGTGGAACACGGGAAGACGCTCACTTTGGGCTAGATCTCTGTTCTTTGGCCCAGAACATCTGCCCAGATGGGGCTGCCTGTCCCACTCAGCAGCTATGGAACCAGTCAATGAGTGCTCCTGATCGCTGCCCAGAGCGGCTGCCTGCAGATTCCTGCACCAATTCCAGTCTTGCAGCAAGTCAGCCCTGCACTGCGCATGGACCTTAGCAAGCCTGACCCAAACACGGACCAGCTATATCACCTACATCCAATAATTAAATAAATAAAATTCAGCAATGACGTAAAAATAACCACAACAGCAGCAGCAACAACCCCAGCATCTGCCGTACCAGGGCTTATATTTACAGCCTCATTCTCCATTGCACGAGGCAATTAATTCTACCTTGAAGACCTTATCAGGGCTGTGCAATCAGCCCTCCTTTCCCGGGCAGCAGCACCACGCTTGCGAGGCGGTGGTCAAACACGCAGGCACGTTGTGCCGAGGGGCTCCGGCACAGCGACGGCACAGAGCGCTGCTCCCGGCGGGAGCCACGGAAGGACTCGGGCATCTCCCGGGCACATTGCTGCGCTCTGCAAAGGGCAGCTTCACCCCCGGGTTACTGCACAGGAGCTGCCCTTCCACAAGGCACCCCAGCACACAGAGCTGGTAAAGCACCCAGTTCCATTTAAGTCAGCAGAACCACTCAGGTGTTTAACATTAAGCACCTGCCGCCCATCAGCACTTCACAGGATGCAAACAAAAAGTTTCCTCCTTGACTCTCCAGTAACTGTGAAACCCTAAAAGACATAGAGAGAGATTAAAAGCCAAAGTTAGGTTTTTCTCCTTTTTGTTTCTCTATTGTTATCTCTTGGTGGGCTCTGCCAGCGGGAATGCTGGAGCAGCCTGGCACGGCCGGGCTCGCAGCGTGCTCACCCGCAGCCACTGAGGACGCGGCCACCGTCCCCAGCCAACGTCACGTGGCCCCTCGTAATGAAGCACATTGCAAGGCTTAAACAAATGCTATAAATTAAACCCATTCTTTCTGCAAGGCTTAATTGGATTTTAATACTTCTGAAGGGAAAGACACTTACCAGATTGCTGCACTTACATGAAAAAAAAAAACCAAAAAGAGCGAAGCACAGCTAAAATTGCTACAACCTAGATCCTATCAGCATTTGACATAATTAGAGGTTGCTCTGGATCCATGCCGGGGTTATTAACGACAACAGAGCACGGGAAAGCTCGGGCATTGCAGCAGCTCCCAGAAAGCCGGTGCTGCCGGGACACGGCAGCGCTTCCCGCGGGAGCTGCTTCCCGTTCCCGAGCAGAGCTCGTCCCTGGGGACGGCGGGGCCCGAGGAGCCCGGCCCTGCTGCCCCGCAGGCACAGGAGCAGGAGGAGCAGCTTACTCGCGCACGGTGTTTCCGGCAGTGCCCCCAGTGCCGTTCCCAGGCCCGGCAGCTCGCAGACCGGCTGTGCCCGCAGCAGTGCCCGGGTGCACTGGGAGCCCACAGCGGTGCCGGGTGCACTGGGAGCCCAGGGCTGCAGCCCGGCCCTCGAGCCCCGGCGAGCTTTCCTACCCCACTGCGCTGCCCGCACATGCGCCCGGCTGCGCTGACCGGCACGTTCACCGGCCGCGGCGTCGCCTCCCGCACCGCCTTTCCCCTCCCGCCCGTGATTTTTAAGGCTCAGTAGCTCCCGATTCACTCTCCCGAGCAGAACTCCCTGCCGAGAGGAAAGCCGCGCGGGGCAAGCGAGAGGGGCAGGCAAAGTGCCCGGCGGGGACACGCGCCAGCCCCACGGCCCCGGCCGGGATGCGGTGCCAACCGGGGATGCCCATGGGGAGGCAGGCAGTGCTTTTCCCATTTGGGGGGAGTATTTTGGTCCCTCTTCCCCACTCCCCTTCTTTCTCTTTCTCTTTCTCTTTCTCTTTCTCTTTCTCTTTCTCTTTCTCTTTCTCTTTCTCTTTCTCTTTCTCT
>JAVCKT010100907.1:0-28002 GCA_032273925.1 Rhynchotus rufescens | reverse complement strand
ATATAGCAAGTTTTGAGTGAGATGTGGTAAGACTCTATCCAGCTTCTCCAAAATGGATCAAAGTAGTTGCTTATGTTTCCTTTATTCATTTTGTTATATCCAGGGACTGAATTTTCTTTATGATGATTTGCCATTTCTATTCAAGGGGGAAATCAAGTCTAATTAAAGGTAATCTGAGGATCAGTCTGTCCTCTTCCTGCCTCCCACCCACGAATTAATTATTGTACTGCTAGCTGTTCTTCTTTTGCAGCACATTGATGGTCACACTTTTAAGACTTGTCTGCAGCAGAATATAATTTAGCATGTCATTAGAATTAAATTAACATTTTCTGGACTGCTGTTTTTTGTAAACTCAGTATTGGAAAGGGTTTATGTATTTTGAGGGGAGGTGGAGGGAGGGAATTTGCTTTTTTTTCTGTCATAGCTGTTTTTGTACTTCAGTGAAAAGACTGTCTTGACAGAAATATAGTCATCCATCCTTGTTGATAAATGATAGAAAATGGGACATTTGCTATAAAGAAATAGTTCTTTATGGAGCCACATTGTACAGATTAGTGGGAAGAGATTATTTCACCTAACTTTGACTGTGTAAACCTGAGCTAGTCATCCAGGCTGCGCTTCCGGGCTAGGGGGCAAAACAAGCACTGCTTAGGCCCAGACCATCTCATGATAAACTAGACCTGTGAAAGCTCCTCCTCCTGTTCAATCCGGAAACAGAGCCAGGCAGTTCAGATGCAAAGTCTGCAGTAAATGACTAAGGAAGGGCAGGAAAAATGGCACTGTTGGGACTCGCCTGCTCCATCTCAGGCAAAAAACAAAGCTCCAGTGACTATGTATGATGGTAGCCCCTTCCAAGGAGCTGCCACCACGGTCACCTTCGGTCTGCATTCCTGGGAAACCTGCGCCCAGAGCTCCCAGGAACGAGCAGGTCATTGGGAGAGCGAGACTGCAGCAGTGCCGGAATCTCCAGGGAATCAGGAGGTGGCATCTGGACACACCAGGACACATCTGTCCTCAGCCCTGCACACAGCCTGCCCCTCGTCATTGTGGATTAGAAGTAATTCCACCCCACTTGGACCAAGATTACAACAGATCCCGAGTTTACCAAGTATTAAAATATTCTCTCTCATTTTGAAAACAACTTAACGCAGGCTTCACTTAGCACAGCATTTCAGCCAACTGATATAATATGAGGTTTATTTTCATTTCCATCTTCAATATTAATCTATATATCAAGGCAGTTTGTGTTGACACTTAGAACATAGGTTTAGCTCAGATGAAAATGGGGTCTTAGCAAGAAACTCTTCTTGCTAAGTTGTTCACATAAAATTAGCTGCTGTTTCTTGTGGGATTTCTTTTTGTTTTTTTTTTTTTCATCACTGTGTTGTAGTAGGAGATGCTGTTTTTCAGAAGACTGCAATTATAAGTTTCACTGAAAGCAAATATTGTTGAGGATGTGAAAGGATATAAAATTGTGTGTAGTAGGTGTGCCTATTAGAAAGGGTAGAACAGGGTTATATTTACATTGGCAGTTGTCAGAAAGAACAGATTACTTCAAAGAAGTACAGAGATTAAATTCTACATTATTTGGCAGCTGCAATTTTTTCTCATACAGGCAAAGCACTAAATCTCTCTTTGTATAATCATGAAAATATTAGTTCCAGCAAAAAGACCAACAGTAATGTAATGTTCGGTCCAAAAAATATCTGAAAGTCATTTCCAGATTATGTTCTCATACTTTCAAGAGAAGTTGTGTTTTGGGGGAGGAAGAAGTGAGACTTGGTTTGTCTTCTTGTAGAACAAAATATGTGAGCCTCTCTGTTTATTATTTTACCTCTCTGTTATCCTGTGCCTATGTGATACAACTAACATACATAGAAATTATGGGTCTTTTTAAAACATTAGTCCTTGTTCTGTAACAAAAACAAACCTAAAACTGCAGTGTACAGGAAATACATTTGTTTGAGTGTTTTAAATGTGCAACACTTTGTGACAATATGTTGTTTTTTTCTAGCTACAGTGTGTTGTTTTGTCTGGCTCTGTCATGCCTGAGGCTTAGCAAATAAGGACTAAAATCCCTTCTCAATTATTTATTATTTTTTACAGTTATTTAGAAATGACTCTCCCCTCTCTTGGTTATATTACTTTAAAATGGACATAATTCCCAGCCTAAACAATACCATAAGGATAAAGATCTATTCACAAGCATGAGACCTGTCAATTTGGGGCTATTAGGTAATGGATAGCTTGAAAAAAAAATCTTTATATATAGTATATAGAAATATAGTAGCTCTTTCTGTTATACGAACCATAATATTAAAAACTTAGTTAGTAATAAGCTTTATTGTTAGCAAAACTTTCAAGCTAAGGGTGTTCTTGCTTAGAATCTTTAGTTTTCTTCTTGTTTTTTGTAGGTATGCTTCAGAAATCACCTTCAGTTGAAGACTTTGTGGATGCCCTTGTTTCTGACTTAGACCAGGACTTTGAAACATTTATCATGGACTCATGAAAATATGGAATGGAAGTGAATGTTTTTATTGAGAGTTGCATACATCTTAATAATTGCAGCTACAGTGTTATTATGCATTTTGTTTCTTGATGAACACTTATAAATGTTTTAATATTCATGGTGGTAGAATCATAATAAATCATTTTAGTAGAACACCTGGTTTCATTATGAAGAAACATGACTTGCAGTTTCACATGGGTTTAAGCACAGAATGCTAGAGAACAAATACAGTGGTGGGTACTGTTTAAAAATTTGATCTTGGAGGAGCAGGTGACTAAATGGGAATCAAATTCATCTTCAAGGTGGATGGAGTGATATGAATGGTCTTTCAGTGTGTATTTACTGGCTTCAGAATCAATACATAAGTGGCAAGTATCATGACCAAGAATTGTTTGCACAGTCAGGAGACTCATACAGATACGTGAAGGATGCAGAGGAAAAAAAAAAACAAAACACCTTGCAACCTGAAAAAGGTAAAGAAGTGAAATGGTTTAAGTGAATGGACTAATTTCCCAATGGAAATTTCCCAATGGAAATTAGTCATGCTTTTTGCAGCTGTGTTGATCCAGCGTATGGATATTCGTGTGGCACAAGGAAAGATAATACTTTTTGTTAGACAAAGCTTTTTAGGTTCATGTCAGGAGCACAGAAAGCTTAGGAGGAGGACTGGGGTTGGTAAGGTGCCATAAAACTGGTATTGTCATTGAATTCATTTTTTAAAATATCCAACAGACCTAAGATTTTAGCTCCTAGGATCATCTTTCTACAGATCGTTCTGCTTACCAGCAGTCCTGTATCAGGCATGGGTAGAGCCTTGGCTTAGTGAGAAGTGTTCTGCTGTTGAGCTGGCTGCTTTTGTCCTGTTATCTGTTATCTGGGTGTTGGTTTTATTGTGTAGCAGTTCTTCAGTTTCCTGCATTTCCAGGAGAGCACTGGAGCACTGTGTGAAGCCTGTTAGGCTTTGGTGGGCAGGGGCTTAGGGGCATTTTGAGGGTTCTGTTACAAAGAACAATCACTGTGGAAAGAAGTTGGCAAACTTTGCTGTTTAGGTCCAGCCTGAGTCTGTTTCCTGCATCTTTATTCACAACAAACTTCCTTTCGGGGTGTTTTTAAGGTACAGAAGGGCAAGATCAGGGGGAAAAAAAGGTGATTCAGAACAAAGTTGTTCCTCCAGGAACAGTTTAAGGTTGCAAGCATGATAGGTGATAACCAAAGAAGGCATCATCACGGAGGGTTTCTTGGAGTAAATTATGAAATGCTATTTGAGTGTTCTTGAAAAAAAATGTGGTCAGCTTTTCTGCAGGGAAGCAGCCTCCAGTATTAAAGATCTCCTGTGGGTCCCTGCTTGGGTTAAGTGTGGTGCAAGTGTTCCCTGCAACCAAAGGAAGGCAAATGGCTGGAGGAGAAGCAAAAGTGGAGGCTCTTGACCCAAAAAAGGATGTTTGGGAAGGGATACATAAAGGTGAGAGCTGATGGGGTGGAACAGCAGGCAGTTAAGTGAAGGACAATCGAAGAGGGCAAAAACATAGAGCCATGAATTTATTCTTATTTTCTGGATAGTAACTTGCTTTTTAACAGGATTTATGCTTTGAGGCTTTAACTGATACACACCCTACCTTCTCACTTTGTTTATGCCTGGTAACTGTTCACGGAAATTGTCTTGTGTGAATGGTCCTGTTGTTCCATCCAAACTGATTTGAGCCGTTTTTTAGGTATGAAATGCTTTTCAGGGAAAACAGCAGGCAGATTTTCAGGCACGTACCACAAGCAGCTTTCTCTGCTGAATGTTTGACTACCTTTTGTGTCTGCAGTTGATCACTAAGAAGAAAGATAATGGTTTCTCTCAACAAAGTAGGTGGGTATTGTGCTACCAGATTAAAAAAAAAAGAGAAGAAAAGGGAAAAAAAAGGTTTAAATTTGGCTGTAAGTAAAAATATTGTGAAGATGGAAATTTCACAGAAGGATACAATAACTCATGAGGATAAATTTAACAGCCTCTCATAGAATAATAGAAATATGTGTCAAAGGGATGTTGGCAAAGGAGGCTTTTGTTGTTTTTTGCCTGTTTTCTGTACTGGAACAAACTACCAGTAATCTGGAGTTGGCACATGTTGAAAGCTTCGCTGCGACAAAAAGAACTTAGCAAAAGGAAATCCTCATCCTGACGCAGGCCTTGGAGCATTACTGTAAAGAAAATAAAGCATCTTAGTTGCTGGAATAATCAGCGTATTTAAACTTAGGGGAGCTCCCATGGATTTTGCTTTGAAAGAGATTGCAGGGACGTTGGTGCCAGAGTTCAGATGCACTTGGCCAAAACATATATGCGAGTCGTTGCTTTATGCCCATGACTGCTGTTACTTCCTTAATTCACTGTCTCTTTTGATCCTTCTCTAAGCAGCAGTCCTGTTTTATCAGAGTGGCATCAAACAGCTTCTTTCTAATACTGAAATCAGATATAGACAGAGAAAGGGGGGGGAAAATGTGTTTTTTTGCCACAGCAAAATGAATTTAAACTTTTTGTCACAGAAACTTAGCTCTTGGGACATTTGACAAAGACAAGGGCTGATAGTAAAATAAATATAACTCAGTGACAGCTTTTTTTAGTGAAAAACGCTGTTGATTCCAGTGAATTTTGTTTTATGAAATGCCTTTGAGGACTGAACAGTAGACAGGATTCAGTCTCTCGAGAACATATTTTATCACCACTATGATGCTTACTGCAGAAAAGGAAATATTATTCTAAATGATTTTTTTTTCCTCTTTCATGGTAGTTCTAAAAATGCTTCCAGCTGTTCAAATGTCTGATGCTTTTTCCCTATTTTTTTTTCTCTGTGAAAGACTTTTATTTTCCAGAAGATATGTGTACTTTTCGGTAATGTGAGATCTCTCTTGTGACCACCATTGTAACTCGCCTTGAATGTGAAAACCACTGCAGTCCTTCTCCTGCATTCCATGTTTCCCCACTGGGGCTGCTGAATGAGTTCTCCAAGAGCTGGGTTTGTAGCACTGTGCAGTGTCATAATTTTAATCTGAAAATTAGAAGACCTGTGGAGCTGGAGGATGGTTTTGAATGTTAGTTACTCTAGAAAGTCAACACTGAACATCTTTAGAAGAAATAGTACTGTTTTTAATACTGAAATAATAACATACAGTTACCTCAAACAGTGAAAAAGTGCCCAACATTTGATAGTCTGAGATGTCAGCTAAACTTTTTCAGCTTGTTTGATGAGATTATTATTCTGATTTACTTCAGATGGACCAAAGTACTGATTAGTAGTTGCTTTCCAGTGCAATAAGCTCAACTGGTACGTCATACAATTCTAAATGAAAATTAAAATGGAATCATGAATTTTCTAAATAAAATTTCTCAATTACCTAAAAAGAAAATCTGAGCAGGTGGCAGCATCTTAGTAGATGAGGAGGTAAGTGTAATTGGTGAAGGAAGAACTGAATATAAAATAGAAACCAGGCATGGAAAAACACTGATAAGAGAAGGAAAATGGCCTGGGGGGCCAGAAACTTTAGGAGACTGAAATAGTTTGTGTGTGTGTGCTTTTACAAAGGAATATGTATAAAATGGAAATAAAAGGCAGACGTGTTCAAAAATGTTTCTGTATTGTTTTCAGTGAAAAGCCAGATGGAAGAATTATTATCAGATGTAGATAAAATACTTTCCTTCCCACTGCTAAAGCTGTTAGGAGCAGCTTTTGCAGTGGGTCAGGCTTGAACCACTTGTGAAGATTTAAAATGAATGTAGATTGAAATAGGGGAGCTCTTGGCAGCGCTTGTGAAATCAGGGGGTGGATCTGATGCTGGTCGGAATGTGTTTCCAGAAAATTGGTCTTGCCATAAATTCTGTTGGAAAAATAAGGACGTTCATATTGCTGACTGTGAGAAACAAGTTGTTTAATAGTGCTCAGAACGTGAATAAGAAACCAGGTTTGTAGGTGATACTGAGATGGAGGAATGGGCAGTGACGAAGAGCACGGACCCTTCTCCCCAGCCACGTTAACACCTCGGAAATCCAGGCTCAGCAAATCGGCGTTGCAGCTAATTGGACAGCAGGAACCACTGAGCGATGGAGACACGTGAAGGCCTCGGCTGTGGATGACTGATCTTCACTAGAAATGTAAATCAAAATGGGACGGTTTTCTGGAAAATGTGCTGTAGGTCGGGTTAATTCAGAGAGGGCTCACAGCCTTTTTTATGCAAGAAGACGACCATCTTTTGCAGGCTTATAAGAATATTTTTATATATTTTTGAGTATTTTTGAAACATTCCACACTGGGGAGAGCAAGTCTGGGCTCCTAGGGGAACCGTCCTGCTCTGGGGTTCCCGGGAGGAAAGGGAACGTGAGCAGAGACCTGGGAAGGCAGCAGGACCCAAGGAGCTTGTTGGACGGGTGGGAGGCCCTGCGTGCCTGGCACTTGGGAGCGCTCCTGGGCAAAGCACTGGGGAGCCAGGGATTTATTTACACGGTGTTGGGAACGAGTTCAAGCAACTGCTTCTGCCCTGACAGATTTACAGCGTCCCAAAGGAGAATACATTAAAATGAGAACTGCAGGATTGAAACAAGGTTATTGCAGAGAGCGAGCACGTAGGTTTCCCCGTGAGAAGCACCGTGGGAGAAGGAGCAGCGTGCTGAGGGAGGACAGCGAAGGAGATCGACGATAGGGAAATACAAATGAGCAGCAGCAGCAGCAGCAGCAGATCTGCGGGGCAGCCTCTCTGATCTTCCCTGCTCGCCTCTCCGGGCGGCCGCCGCTCTGCCCTCCTCGGAACCCCCGCGGCTTCCTCCTCCGAGAAGCAGCCAAGTGATCTGATAAAGCGCTGCCACCAGAAGCCAAAGGGCTGATAAAGATCAGCGGGAATAATCGGTGGTTGCCCTGCTGGTGCGGCCTTGTGGAAGTGCTGATGGGGTTTAGTGGGGTGTCCCCTGCCTCTGCTGGCCTCGGAGGCGCCGTGCGCGGTGCTGCAGCCCGGCTTGCAGCCTGCGGAAGGGAGGCAGGCACCTCCGGAGGGTTCATCCTGCATCCTGCCTCCCGGCGGCTCCCACCGCGCCTCTCCTGCAGGTGGGTTTTTCTTGTCCTGAGAAGTGTACAGAAAACACAGATGGCTTAAAATATAGATCACCAAACCCTTTATTATTATTATAACTTATTTCATTTTTCAGCCATCAAATGCCACCATTGTTTGCTTTTTCTGGCTGTCGTATATGACTGAGTTGGTGAAACTACCCCAAGCAGGCACGGTTCCTCAAGAGCAGCATTTTAACACTGCACTGCACCATAGTGTTTTACATGTATGGCGTACAGGGCTTCCAGCTAATCTGAGGACATTCCGAGTTTTAGGAAGTGCTCTTGGCACTTATCTTGGCACACGCTCTTCGCTCCCTGCCCACAGCCATGCTTGGCACGTCCCCCTACCCACTGGCACGTCCCCCATGTCACGCTGTGCCCCGTGCTCTGCGTGTCCTGCTGGAGCAGGGGGTTGCACTGGGTGATCCCTAGAGGTCCCTTCCAACCTCAACCAGTCTGTGATTCTGAGATGTCGCCTCCAGTGGCTCCCGTGCTTGCCCAGCGACTCTGCCCATGTTCCCTGAGCAGCGGGAGGCGGGCGCAGGGGCACAGGGACGTGTGGGGACATGGGCCCTGCACGATCCTGCACATGCCAAGTGTCACCAGGACGGTGCCAGCTGGGGCGGCCGAGCCCCTCTGCTTTGGGCCCCGCGGGACAGCAGCTGCCCCTGCTGCGTAATGGTCACTTACCGGCTGGGTGTGTAAGGGAGTATTAACAGCCTTTGTGTACAACCAGACTCTTTGCACGTTCACAGCAGCCTTTAGTGTAAGGGCTAGGGAACCTCGTTGACCTCTTTTAGTAGAGTTACAATGGGTTAATGGGGCATTTTTTAAAAAATTATGTTCATTAAAGCTACCCTTTAAAAGCAGCTAGAAGGGCTAAATGGATACATCACAGCTAGTTTCAGTGATCAAAATAGATACAAAAGGAAAAATCTTTATAAACTCAGAAGTATTTCTTGGTATGCACAAGTTCATGCTGTGTATCCATCCCTGCTGTCCTCCTCAAGGAGCCCGAGTCTGGTCAGCTGGCTTTGCTGAACTCAGCGTGGAGCCACATCCTTACCCAGTATCAATTACCATAGCTCAGATGAAGTTATTAACCATCTACATTTACACATGGTGAGGACTTTCCCTCAAGGTTATTTGAAAGAGATCCCAGCCCTGGGTTGCTAAGTTGCAGAATCTGCTTTTGATGGTAATGAACTGCACAGGGGCAGTTTATGGACTATAGGGGTGGAAAAATCTAGCTCTGAGCAGTGGGAGTGCCGAAACTCCAAGGTGATCTCATTTCTTCAAAGATTTTAGAAATGAAAAAAAAAATGCAAAAAAAAATCTTCTTGAATGTCTTCAGAAGCTTCTCGGGTACAGAGGAGTCTACATCTTCATTCTAGAAGAACAGAGCTGTAACAGAATAACAAGAAAGCCCTGGGGGAATACAGGTGATACAGCAACTTTTATAACGTACTAGAGCTTCTATAAAACTCATTATGTGTGTTATCAGAATGATTCATGCTAACCGGAGTAAACCCCGTTGGTAACAAATTAGAGTTTAAGCTGCAATTTGCTGTCTTTGGAGAGTTGCACAAACATCGTGCGTTGCAGCTAAGAGGCTGGAAATGTTCAAATTGGTTAAGAATTTGTGATGTAACTTCATGCTTTAAGCAAGAGGCAGCACTGTTAGGATCTACCATATACTTCCACTTGGTTAAAAGAAAACAGAATCACCCCAAGCTAATCACAGCACCTTGCAGTGCAACAGGTGGGGCTAATCCCTGTGGGAAGGGTATCACAGAATGGTTGAGGTTGGAAGGGATGGAAGGGACCTGCGGAGAGAGGCCCATTCATCCTGCTCAACAAGGTCACTAAAGCCTGGGAAAGTGCTTTGGCAGGCAGCTTATGAATATCAGCATGGATGGAGACTCCATCACCTCTCTGGATAACCTGTTCCAGTGCTCTGTCACCCTCACAGTCAAGAAGCTCTTCCTCATGCTCAGATGGAGCTTCCTGTGTTCAGTTTTTGTCCATTGTTTCTAGTCCCATCACTAGGTACCACTGTCAGCATCTCCTCATATGTCAGATGTTCCAGTCCATCTCTGTGGCCACACGCTGGACTCTCTCCAGTAGCTCCATGTCCCGCTTGTACAGGGGAGCCCAGAAGTGAACACAGCACTGCAGCTGTGGCCTCACCTGTAGAGGGGCAGGATCAGATCCCTTGTCCGGATGGCAACACTCCTCCTAATGCACCCAAGAATCCCATTGGCCTTCTTGGCTACAAAAGCTCCTTGCTCCTTGCTCATGGTCACCTTGCAGTTCACCAGAACTCCAAGTCCTTCTCTGCAGAAATGCTTTGCAGCAGGTCAGACCCTAAATCTATACCAATACCTGGAGTTATTCCTCCCTAGGGACAAGATGGAGCTCCTACAGAGGGTCCAACAGAGAGCTACAAAGATGATTAAGGGACTGGAACATCTCTCGTATGAGGACAGACTGAGTTGGGCCTGTTTAGCTTAGAGAAGAGAAGGCTGAGAGGGGATCTGATTAACATGTGTAAGTACATGACGGGTGAATGTAGGGAGGAAGGGGCCAAGCTCTTCTCAGTGGTGGCCAGTGATAGGACAAGGGGCAATGGGGTGTAAGTTGCAACACAGGAAGTTCCATCTCCATGTGAGGAGGAACTTCTTTACTGTGAGGGTGACAGAGCCCTGGAACAGGCTGCCCAGGGAGGCTGTGGAGTCTTATTCTCCAGAGGTCTTCAAAACTCGCCTGGATGCCACCCTGTGCCACGTGCTCTAGGTGTCTCTGTTGGAGCAGTGAGTTGGACTAGATGATCTCTAGAGGTCCCTTCCAACCTCAACCATTCTGTGATTCTGTGATTCTATGATATTCACAAAGAGTTTCTCAGGTGACCTCTTTAAGACAAAATATATTTTTTAAAAATCTACTACTGAATTTACTGATTCTGTTTTTCCTCCCTACTGATTCATATTAGTTAGAATCACATCTGAACATTTTTTCAGGTTTTCAGGGTATTTTTGTGCTTTTCTTCTTTCTTTTCTCACTCTAAAGGAAAGCAGGAAGTCATACAAAACAAAAGTTGAAAAAGAGAGGAACTCTAAACTGATGTTAAATTAATTGGAGTCATACTTTTATATCAAATACAAAAATTCTTAATGTTGCAGAAGTGACATTTTTGGTACTATATTTTTTTCTGTTGTAGCATCTTCTTGATTAAGAATTTTCAGAAAGTTTAAAGATACAAGTATTAAAATCCCCAACAATCTGGTACCTTGACCCATAATCTTTCAGAGCAGTATACAGAAAGTTCTGTTTTGGCCAGTAGAGCATCTATGGGGTGACACAGGAATATATGTAGTGCAAGTAAGGATAACATGGGATAAGAGATTAATATTCTGCATCACACTGTGCTCTGTTATTTTTATCCTGCAGTTTTCTTCACTCACCATCCCGTGACTCATACCTTCCCCATGTTGGAATTTCTAGTTCAGTCACTAGTGCATTATAGAAGATGATGCCGTAGAAAACTGTCCAAAGACATTATGCACAACTGCATGAGCTTCATGTCACTCTAAAAAATAGAGAGGCAACATCACTTAATGCTGTCCCACAGCTGTTCTGACTACTGCAATGTCTTTAGCAACATGTCTTAAGTATTTGTGGGAGTTGCTGCTTGTGTTGTATTTTTGCCTTGGTTATGTCCCTGGATAGGAAGGTAGTAGAAATGTTCAATTTACAGATAGTCATATGGGTAGCTGAGACTGTCAAGCCTTTAGAAAACTTACAGGACTCTGCCTGTGAGGTGATGAAGACCACTTGTGAGACAGGTTAATGAGATTCAATATCAATAAATCAGCAGTGATAAAAGTAAAATGCTCCTTTACACATTGATTGTATATATTAACTGTATCATCTCAAGACATCTTGAATGCCATTCTAGACAGAACACTGAGGATCTATACTTCATGAGGCCACACAGTTACTTGACAGAGGAAGGAAGCACTAGTTAATAATAATAATAAAAAAATCTACTAATTGCATATATCAGCACTATAATACAAAGTCTAAAGTGTGACAATCCCAAGTCATGCTGCTGCTGTATAACTTTGCATTCATACTTCTTAAGAGGATCTGTTTCCCAAGTGTCCTGGTTGTGGCCTCTGTTTAACACCAGAAGTGACAGGGTGTCACATTAGGACCCTGAGCTCTTCCAGGTTCCAGAAATTAGGACGGTCAGAGGAAACATAGTTACTCTCTTCTATCTCCAAGGTGAATGCTAGAACTCTTCTCTAAGATTCCTGGTTCCCTCCTTTGGCTGTATTTGAACTTTCAACTCCTGCACATTTTGTAAGCAATCAGAAGTAATGATCGCAGAGGGTTCACACTTTACATGAACAAGTGAATATTCCCTGTGCTGGAGGGAGTACCTCAGCATCATTTGAATCCCTTTGCTGGAGGGTGTACCTCAGCATCATTTGAAATCAGGAATTGGACAACATAGAACCCCTACAAAAAGATCTTCCTTATTGAAGCCATGACTTTAAAAAATGAAATTCTTCACTAGATTCTTTAATAGAAAGGCATTTATTTGGGGAAAGGGAATTAAAATCCTAACTCAAGGCTGTGGATTCCACTCAGTAGTAAGACTCCTATATACTAAATAGAGCAGTAAGCTCTCCAAGTACATTTTTGGTGAGATAACTGAACTAATTCTGCAAAAAAGTTAGGATCAGCTTATTTATGATTATAGAATCATAGAACCATTATGGCTGGAAAAGACCTCCGAGATCATCAAGTCCAGTCATAAGCCCCTCAACACCATATCTGTTAATCCAGACAGGACTCACCTTTCTTCAGGAGTAAGGTGAGCAGAGGGATCATTTATGCTTCTGTGTTTTATTCCAGCTTTCAAATGAACTTCACCTGAAAGTCTTTACTAGTTTTTCACCTCATTCTTTTAGGCCTTGTCTGGCCTCCTACTTCTTCATTCTTTCAAAGCTACCAGGTAAAGCTGAAGAAAAAAAAAAAAAAAAAAAGGAAATTATATTACTATGTCTGTTTTGTTCTATAAATTAGCCTTGGGACAAACATATCTTTGAGGGACCTGGGCATCATGGTGGATGACAAGATGACCATGAGGCAGCAGTGTGCCCTCGTGGCCAAGAAGGCCGACGGGATCCTGGGGTGCATTAAGAAGAGCGTCTCCAGCAGGACAAGGGAGGTGATCGTCCCCCTATACACAGCCCTGGTAAGGCCACATCTGGGAGTCCTGTGTCCAGTTCTGGGCTCCCCACTACAAGAGGGATGTGGAGCTGCTAGAGAGAGTCCAGCGCAGAGCTATGAAGATGATCAGGGGCCTGGAACATCTGCCCTGTGAGGAAAGGCTTAGAAAACTGGCCCTGCTCAGCCTGAGGAAAAGAGGCTGAGGGGGGATCTGATCAGTGTCTATAAATACCTCAAGGGAGGCAGTGAGGAGGAGGGGACTGGCCTCTTTTCAGTGGTGGACAGCGATAAGACTAGAGGAAATGTCTACAAACTGAAGCATTGGAAGTTCCACAGGAACTCAAGAAAAAAATTCTTAACAGTGAGGGTGACAGAGCACTGGAACAGGCTGCCAAGAGAGGCTGTGGAGTCTCCTTCTCTAGAGATCTTTAAAACTCGCTTGGATGCAGCCCTGTGCCATGTGCTCTAGGTGACCTTGCGTGTGCAGGGTGGTTGGACTAGATGACCTCTGAGGTCCCTTCCAATCTTAAGCATTCTATGATCTTGCCACCTCCACTCAAGTCCTTCATGTGGATTTCTGATGGTGAGCCAGGGAGCAATCAATGAGTCCTTTGTTGGTCAAATAGTCTAAACTAGCAATAATACTTTGCTGTTCAGTGTCCAGACTCCGTCCAACTCAAAGCACCCATTACATCCTCTGCTCTCTTCTATTGTCCATTCCTAGTGTGACAGGTTATCTGGAGGGTAATAAGATGAAAAGTGATCTCAGCACATCAATCTCATTTCTCCAAGACAATTTCTCCAGCTGGAACAAACCCACAGCAAGAGCCAGAAGACAATGGCAGTAATGGTCTGAAATAAAACCTGAGTAAATTGTGGTAGAAGCTTCAAGCAGAATCTCTTTCACTAGAATCAGCACCTAAGGACAACAAATGCAGTTTGAAAAATGATAGCGAAAATGAATGAACAAACAAAAATTACGGGGAGTTGGAGCACTCAGAGGAAAGCTTAATAAAGCAGCAGTGTCCTCATGTGAGCAGCTATGAGTTTTCTGCTCAATAGATAATATCCCAGGCTCCTTAGAAGTATTGTTTCAAACAAGTTTTTGCTTGTCAAATCCATACCAGCAGTTCTTCAGAGTTGTTTTTCTTGTACTGCAGTCTGTTCTAAGCTGACAATATATTACTTTCCAGTCTTGTCTTATCATCTGAGAGGCATAGAAGGCCAGAAGAGCTGGGGAACCACTTGCAAAGAGGTACATTCCATTCATATTAGATTTCTAGCGGGTTTCTGTGCTTCCTCACCCGCTTCTCTTCCAGGTGGAGAGACAAACAACAGTAAAAAAGAAGGCAGAGCTCTAGTGAGCTCTTTTATAGTCAACTGTTGTATGGAATAAAACAGAGACAGATACTTCTTAAATTTAATCATCTTTGAATGGTGCTAGGCCTCAGAAAAACCATTTTTCATGGAAGCTGTTGCAGTTCAGTAGTCCCTGGGAAAGTTTCTTTTCTCAGTTAGATGGGAACAGTAGCCCACAGATCCAGTCATTAGCTCCTCTTCTTGCAATTCCCACACCTTAAAGAGACTGGTCATATGACATCTTTTCATGATACATACTCATATCTATGTAGTTGAAAAAAAAATACCAAATGACACTTTAAGCTGAAAGACTCCACTTCCTGGGCAGCAACTTTGTGATTGCAACTGGTCAGTCCAAACATGTTGCTAACTAAAACAACAAAAAGTGTTGTCTCATTCAATGTGTCTTCATAGGATAAACAAGAAACCACCAAACAGTAGAGAATGACAAAAGAGAAGTTGACAAAAAAAAGAATAACAAAAGGGAAAATTTCTCTATCTTCTCACATTGCCAGATGCACTGGTCAGGTGGACAGTTAAAACTTAATTATACTCTTCTATGTTATGTGTCAAGCACTGTGTGGGATTTTTGTGAAAAAGAGAACATCAAAAGTATAAACCCACTCCTACAGCAGTTATCTGCTTGGGATGTTAAAAAAACAGTTCAAACCCCAAGTTGTCAACCTACTGATGAGGGACCTGAACCAGAATTTTTCACTCTGATTAGATGTTCTGTTCTTTCAGTTCACATGCAATATTGAGTGGTTGAAGGTTATACAGGAAGCAAAACAGAACTATGGGATGTGAAGCACAGCATACCCAGTCAACTTTAGATTTGATGGATCATAAAGGAAAGTCAAATGGCTGTCAAATAGGGTTGTCCACAATGTTATCTCACTGCTGCCATCCTTTGGGAGAGAGAATTTATCTCTGATACCTTGGGAAGCTGATATCAACCCTTCCCATTCTCCTCCCCTTCTCGCTCTTTCAATAAGAAGGTCATTGAAACTCTGATTCTTTTACTGGTTGGTGTCATTACAGGCTTCTAGCCTGCATATTTACATCCTTACCTAACAAAACATCTTTTGGCATTGCAGAATCACAAAATGGTTGAGGCAGGAAAGTATCTCTAGAGATCATCTAGTCCAATCCTCCTGCTCAAGCAGGGACATGTACAGCACGTGGCATAGCGTTGCATCCAGGAAGTTTTTGAATATCTTCACGGAAAGAGACTCCATAGCCTCTCTCGGCAGCCTATTTCAGTGCTCTGTCACCCTAGCAATAAATAAGTTACTACTTATTTAATACACCTAGCAATCATCCTCCTAATCTGCTAACAAATTATCCTTAATTTAATTTAAACAAGAGTTTTAGTGGAGATTCTAGGAAAAAAAAAAGTCAAGAAAATAAAACTAGTACAATTTTTTTTTTAGTGATTCAAGAGAAGTTGTAACCTACAAGGTCAACTAAATCCTAAACTATATACAATGACTATTTATTTCTAGACAGCCCTGATCAAATCACCTGATACCTGTACACTGCATTCCCTGTAATTGCAGCTTCATGGTAAATGGATATACTCCATTGGATGTAAATGTTTGGGGGTGTGGAAAGCAACACAGAAATATACTAGTGTCTTGCTTAGTGCATGACTGAAAAGTACTTAAACTAATAGATGCAAATTTAAGGATAGAACTAAATTTCTAAGGTCAAAGAATTCTGCCTCATATATGAAATGTAACCCATTTTGTTCAAGTATTACAGTCCCATATTTGGAACAAAAGTTAACAAGAGAGGAATCTGAAAATAAAAATACAAAGCATGTATCCGTACTTGATATTGCAGTAGCAGAATTGTGTGAGATAATTTTTCACCTTACAAACAGCTCTTGTCTTAAGATGAAAGGTTCTACAGGTATATTTTGGACTTCTCACAAATAACAGATTTATGCAACTAAGATCCGCACCAGGCAGAGAGCCCTTAATAAATCCTTCTTTATTAAGGGATTTTATCAAAAGAATAATTCAGTAGACACACTCTGAAACCCAATAGTGGTACTGAAGATTGTAACAAGCTTGCCTAAGAAATTAGCTGACAGCAATTGGATTCATTATTAAGTTATTGACAAATTTCTTCTAATTTCTTAGAAGTTATCTCTTTCATTTCAATGTGTCCAATTTAATAAAATCAGACCTGGCATGTTCTGTGATATGAGATCCATCATTCTATGGCTTCATTTTTCCTGTCTCCGCTTCTTCACAGGCTCTCTGAGGGCAGACTTTTTGATCTGTGAGTTAGGAAGGGAGATCAGAAGCACAGTATCTTAAGAATAAGACAGAGACTACTGAAACAACACCATCTCTCTCAGTATAGAGTAATATCAGGTCATGTTTCTAGTCCTACAGCTGCCAGTTAAGTATTAAGGAGGCTGGTGAGACCATGCTGAAACTGACAGAACACAAATTCAATAGATGTTGGTAGAACCCATAAGTGGAAATGTCTCTCTAAGACTCAAAGAAGCTGTCAAAATTGAAATCATAGCTTAGTAAGTCACTCTCACTGAGAAAGACAGTTCTACTTTCGCTATAACACTTGAACATCTCTTCAGAAACAAGATTATTGACACCAGAATGGACTCAGCCAGTGCTCTATGGATTCCTTAATCCTTCATTGTCATTCCTCCTAACTTATGTCACGTGCCAGCCTTAGTTCAGTCTCCTATAAACTACAGGCCTCCCAAATCGTCCTCAAATCTAAACAATGACATCACAGTAGATCATAACATCGCATTCTATATTCAGATGGTGGTCTTCTTCCTGTGAAGTCTGCACCTGCTTTAAGTCAACTGTCACTGACAACTCAGCTGCCTTTATTGGGGAAGACTAGCCAAAGGTCCCCATTGGCCTTGTTTCTCTAAATATATATAATTTCTCTGGAAAGGTAGAGATAAGTTAGAAAAGATGGCAAATTTATTTACAGTAGTTAAGACAAACTGGAATTTTGAAGAACTCAGAGAAAGAGAAAAGAACTAGAGGAATACACAACAAAAATGGCCAATGATAATTGCAGCTACGTAATTTGGAAAGGAAAAATACTTAGATGCATTAAAAGGATCAAATGCTTATATATATTTTGAAATATGTATATATATATATATGAATGCATGCAAATGTATGTGAAAACAACAATACTAAAACAAAACACAATCAGTTTAAAGAGGAACCAGCCTAACCCTTGCCATGATGAACTTCCAGAAGGCTTGGCAGCAACCACTTTAGGCCCATGTCCCACTTCAGCACCTTTAGTCACAGAGTGATTTTTTGCCTCTGACAACAAATCCCAAATATAGTCAATAGAATATAAGTCACAAAATTTTAAATAAAAAAAAAAAAAAAACCCACACCTTTCTGCACAGTACACAGTCAAAATGTGAAACTTTGTGCCAAAAAAAAATTTCCCAGACAAGAATTTAACTAGATTTAAAAGGAATAGGACATGTATGGGACATGGGAATATTCAGACTATCCTGACTTTTTTTCTTTTTTTTTTTTAATAATCATAGAATAGAGTACTACTTCCCTAAATACCAGTCCAGTCCCCAAGTACCAGTCCAGCATTCTGTGAAGTTATAGACAGCCTTTCAATATCCGATTGTTATATGTAACCCTTCAGACAAATTTTCTTGAAGGAAAGTCTAAAGTCCAACTTGCCTTGAATTCTATTAACTTTTTTTTTTTTTCCCAGGTTAAGAAAGTTAAGCATTACACTGACTATGACACCCTATGATGCCTTTCCAGAGAGCACACAAACAGGCTGAATCACAATTTAGCTTCAGGGCTGACAGTGCATAATTTTCTCATCCCTAACCTTTTTCAAAGTTCTTTCACTGTGATTTTTTCAGTCCAGAGCGAAGTTCAGATACATTCTTACTTTCTCCAGCTCTCAATGGAAAAGTTTCCTAACAGCAGCAGGAGTAGCTCTTGATCCCACATCTGTTGTAACTTGTAGCAAAATCCCCATTCCGTTCTATAGCAGAGGATGAGTACTCTGGTGCCCAAACACAACTTAAAGAGTTATGCAAGCTTTTCTGTGGCCCAAGTTGTAGTCATTGGTGAGTTTTTCAGGTGAGAATGGTAATTAATTATTCATATCTTACAAGAATAAACTACTCTCCATTCATTACCCATGAAAGGTGAGGAGAGCTATGGTGTTATTTGCCCAAAGGCAACACAAGTTGAATGCTTCAATGATTCTCTATGCTTCTCAATGCTTCTCTAGGTCTCATTTCTCAAGATACTGAATTACTGAGAGATACCAATTATCTTCAACAAGGATAGGTAACAAAAGAAACTTTGAACCTAAAGAATAAATTGTTCAGCATCTTAAAAAATATGCTCTTTACAGCAAATTAATGTCTCCCTATCAATGACTTACAGTATCTCTCCTTAGATTATTTTTAAAATTGGTTCTTCTTACAGAAAATTCATGTTTGGTCTGGTTAGCTCAACCGAACTATCTCATTGCATAGTCATTCTATTTGAAAATAATATAGTTTTAATTTGTTTTCATAGACCAAAGCAGACTAAGTTACCAGCTTGGACCCAGTCCTGTGCCACATGCTCCAGGTGACCCTGCATGTGCAGGGAGGTTAGACTAGATGATCTCTAGAGGTCCATTCCAGGTTTAAGGATTCTATGATTCTATGATTTTATTACTAAGTTAGACTGAGCCAGATCTACCTTTGTTCCAGGTGAGACTATTCAAAACGGCGTTTGCTCCATTTCAGCAACATTACACTTCAAATCTAGCCTTTTATTTATTCAAGTTAAGTTGCTCAATTGTTCCCACCTTACAGGGTTTTTTTCTTAAAAAACACCTCCAATGCCTGGTCTTTATAGCAGGAAAATTGTTGCAACATCCTGATTGTAAGGTCTGAGGGGCCAGAGGAAAGTTCTTGTTACAAATATTGCCTTTTCCTTAAACAAATGTAGTTGTCACCAAAATATACAAGACTCTGCCATATATACTTAGAGATGACTCTTAGAATACACATATTTTTTGGCAAAGACTGTGACATATTTCTGTCCCCAAATATTCTATTTATCATCTTGCGGAAAAGGAAAAATTAAAGCCTAATTACATGGG
Organism: Rhynchotus rufescens; assembly: GCA_032273925.1. Lineage (NCBI taxonomy): Eukaryota > Metazoa > Chordata > Aves > Tinamiformes > Tinamidae > Rhynchotus > Rhynchotus rufescens. Next base: position 8,670 of record JAVCKT010100907.1, on the reverse strand, counting down.
GATTTAGAAGTTTTCTTTTTGCTATAAAAGGTGCTTTTTTAAGACAGTCCCTGGTTTTAGTCTGTGGGCGAATAGTATTATTTTAGAAAGCCACTAAGCTTTATCCTCAAGTGGGAATTAGTACCTTGTAAGTAGTTTTGGGGAAGCTTTCTGAAAGTTCTCATGTAAAATTATTTCACAATCGGCCTGTGTGCCATTCTGGGGCTATTGTAGCAGCTATTTCAAAATGTTCAATAGAAAATAGCAGGTTCTGCTCTACTTGGTTTGCAGGAGACTCTGCTCTATTTATTCTGCAGGAAAGAAATATAAAGGGAAAAAAATCATGCACAAGCTTTTACCAAAGTTTTTTTCTAGAAATTGGAAAAAGACAGGACATTGGACACAAAGACAGGTATCTGGGGCCCCGAACCCTCTTCTGCAGCCCTTCTGCCGCAGTTCTTACCATTCAGAACAAGGATGCTTTTTCATAGAAAAAATTGGGCTGAATATTCAATAGCAACGAGTCAGACTCCAGAACATCATAAGATTAACTAAAAAATCAGTTTTTAAATATGGTGATTTTTATGTTTACCTTCTGATTATTATGGACTTTGACTTCTTTGCATAATAAAAAGCTAGAATTTTTGCTAATGTCTGATCTGGATTCCTCTTTTAACATATACCTGAAGAAAGGCTGAAGAAACTACATTTACGGCAAGTTGCTGTGGCCTTCTTTTAACAATGTCTGGAGATCAAACCTGCCTTTTAACTCCTACACAGATTTTTCCATACGTGAAGCTATCAAGTTTTAAGGCTCTGCCTTCAGGCCAATCTGTAACTTTGGCCTAAAGTATTCAGAAAATCCACTAAGAGCTCTAAGTTGGTGGTTACAGTCAGTGAATATTTTCCTCATAACACAGCAAAATTTCCTACCATAAAGGAGCAAGAAATAACACTTCCTTCTGGACTGGGCCAAAGTTTGGGGAAAAAAGAATAAATTTAAAGATACACTTTCGCATCTGCCTTCTCAAATCACACCATTAATATATGTGTATCTATATTTCCTTTAAAAAATCTCAAATTCTGTACTCCTCATACCTCTCACTGTGAGGACGGGATTTGAAGAGATGTAAAGAGAACCAGAATCTGAAGGATGTAAAACATGAGGGAAAAATACATTACACATGATTCTTAGGATTAAGGTATTTGCTTCCCAATCAGGAAATGTGCCCTCTCTTCCACCTACAAGCACTGTGTGTTCCTGGGCAAGTAATTTCAGGCTGAGATTTGCTTTTTAGGTTCAGTCTTGGGTACAGCACAGCAATCTGTTCCACTCTTCTTCTCCTACATAGTTCAAGCATTTCCTATAGCAAATGCCACAAGCAGACATTATAAATGTGGATAGTTGGATAGTGAATTGGGAGGAATCTACCAACTTTTTGTAGGGTGCTTTATGCTTAGAAAAGCAAAATGCTTAGAAAAGGAAAAGAACAAACAATAATTCAGTTATGGGAAATAAAAGATCTGCAGGTGATACTACACTACTGTTGCTTAGCTGGGCTGCTAAGGAGCATGCAAGACCATCTACTTAAACTCGGTCTATTTAAAGTGCAATAGTAAAGAGCTGTCTTCCTTTAAACTCTCCCCTCAATTCCCCCAACCCCTCCAATCATTCCACTCCAGTGCAGCAGAAATTAACATGAGCCTTAAGTTGCTCACTTTGCTTCCATTAATTTTTTTTTTTAATTATCAAGCTTGATTTCTTTTTTTGACAAATTTGGTTGAAATTGGAGAACCAGTTCAAATGTTATTGAAGAACAAATTAGAATTTTTTTTTCTCAATCATTCTAATTTGAAGAAAAAAAAAGAAACTATCAAATCCTTCTACTAAAAGATTCAGAGCAAAGCCAGTTCAGCTTATTTTGTTTTGTACAAAAAAACAGCATAATCTTTCTGCAGTGTCCTGCACAGCAGATAGAGACCACCACCACCTCCAAATGATATGCCCAAATACCTGCATCTAGGCTTCCTTTTGGGGTCACCATAAAGCCACTGTGTAACAGTGCGGAGACCAGCCCAGACATTGGCATGCGTGGAACCTTTCTGTCAAGGCCAGATCATGCACTCCACAGCAGAGGCTAACATGCAGCACCAAGTGCTGCCAAGTGCAGCCACAAGTGCTTGTCCACATGTAAGCCTAAGACAGAAGAGAGGTTATGCTGAAAAACAACATTCTGGATGCAGCAAGATACTGCTGGTCAGCAGCTTAGGTTGAGCACAGAATCCAGCTGGAGCAGTAAGGCTCTAATGCTCACTGAGAGCTCTTTTGCCTTTCCACCAGCTTCAAAAGGCTACTGCTGAGATCCAGACTCAATGGAGTCAACAGCTCAGCAGGAGCTAGCCTAACATTTTTTTCAGAGAGCATTGATATTGCTCCCACGTCCGGCACTGGTTTAACCGATGTGCAACCTTCTTCACTTAAGGTGGGCTGCTTCACTGCAATGCTGAAATACAGATGGTGGTACAATGCTAATCTCTGTGGCCTGCACAGCATGAAATGTAACCAGTGGTGATGAAGCTATTTACTCTGATGACACAGTTCCAATCAGTTCACTGCAAAGCTTATAAAAGTTATTGACTTGCATAGTGTTATTAAATCAGCTGTATTCATTCTCCAAACTCTACCATTTCTTTTTGCCAGGGCCTATTGCTGTATCTGTTCCGCTGGGAAGGAGACACAAAATTGTCTGCTTATCTTGTGGTCAGAAAGAGGAATTGGATGCATCCTAACTGAATCAGAACCTACCAGAATTCTCTCCTGTCCTTGTCTTAAATTGAGAAGGCCTTAAGAATATCTGAGTGGACACACTTCTTGAGTAAGGCTTCTTTTCAGTATATGTACCTGGCCAATGTTTTCTATTCAACAGAGACTCTAAAACTTCCCCAAATCAGCCACTGGCAACATTCCCAGAATATTTTTCAATTTTCACATATTTCTAAAAATGTCAACAGCAGTCTAACCATTCTCATCTGGGAAGCCTGACACCAGATGTATATTGGTTAGCTTACAGTGGGGAAAAAAAGGATACAAAATGCAAATTCCTTCTAATAAGGAAAACAAATTCAAAGTATGTTTCACTGCCTCCTGCCTCTGAACTGTATGCAAATCACATGAGGAAATTTTAAACTATGATTTAACCTCCCAACAATTAAATTAGAAAAGTCAGACAAGATAATGGTATGGGGTTGGATGATGGATGTGGATAGTATGTGAAGTTTTTATTCAGGTGTGATTCATATATACTGGATTCAATAGCAGACAAAAGAAATCATAAGCAGGGTTTTAGGAGCCATGCTTACATTGCAATCCTGGAATTAAAATCAGACAGCTAAACAAGAGTGCATCTGGTTGTGGCAGAGTTTCCACAGAGAGGAAGTATTTGGGCTTGAGCATTTTGTTTTTGTCATAAGCTTCATCGGCTTCAAATTATTTTCTCTTACAAATTTGCACCCTTCACACACCTTCACAGAATCACCTGTATTGCTTGGGAAACAAGTGTAGACATACAAGACATGTTATCCTGCCATTTTGCAAGGACTTTGGGTTCAACATTTTATCTCCATACTGTCTTCACTTGTCATTATAAGAGAGATCCCTATGTAATCAGGTCTGGCAAGACTCAAGTAAAAACCTCAGGTGAATTGAAATTGAATTGTCAAGTCTATCTGAGGAAGATCACTGCTTCTAGTGCTATAGGAGAATTCCTATCTTCAGTAAGATTATTCCATAACTGCAGAGTGAATAGAGAGGAATACCAGCTCCTGATTTTTTTGAAACATATATTTCACTGTCCACATCCACTGCAATAATTTACTACATTAGGGAAATTACATCAGGGAAAATCAATAGAAAGACCCCATCTGCTTACTGAGTCCAAGAGTAATTTTGTTCAAAAACATGAAAGACGTGTTTGGCTCTCAAAATGTAAGCTTTTTTCCCCTTACAAATCTACATGCCTTTTCAGGGAAACATGCATTTTGACCATGTATGCTGTCTCTAAATATTGAATAGTTTCTAAATGTGATACTCTTTTATATTAGTCATTGTTAAAAGAGACCATTAAGAGAACAATGCACTGATAAAAGGTTTCATCGAACTTTCCAGTTGTTCAGCTTGATCCAGCAATGGATCTGAGCTTTCCACATCCCAGATAGGACATGACTCCCACCGTAAGCAATCTTGCCAAGTCATTTGCTGGAGGTAACCCCTATCTGCAGCAGAAACTTCTCACCTAGCAAATTCTGCAGCTCAGAATATTTAATTTGTCAGCATCAAAAAGGCCTTCCATACTCAAAAGTCTTGCCCATACCATCCCTATCTTAGAATAATGCAAATTTCTGTCAGATGAATGAGACAAAGAACTGAGACATTAAGTAGATCATATGAAACTCCTGTCTCTACAAACCCTAAAAAAAAAATCCCTAGATATATTTATCCTTTTTAGTGTTTCCTTCAGAGGGACTGATTTCTTGGCCACTTGTTGGGCTTGCTGAGGGCATTAGATTCATAAATTACTGCAGTTAAAGCTGCTGAGATCCCTGAAATACAGCGTCAAACGGGATTTCAAGTGGGAATTTACTTCTGGACATTTATTAACTTCTCAGTCTGACAAAACTGAAAAGAAAATCTGTTAGAAGTAGATTTCCCTTTAAGTTGCAGAAAAGCTTTAGTGATGGTCCACTTTTGGCCTTTACTATGTGGCCCACAGCACTAGAATCAGTGTTGCAGTTATATGGTCTCACAACAATTCTGCATCCAGTATTATGTCCAAAATCCCAAAGCCCTGCAAGAGAAACTTAGTGATCTTTTCATATCAGTCCTTACTTGGCATTTGTCTGAAGTTATCTCTCATGATTTTAGAGAAGACCAAGTCATTCGGAAGCTAACAGTGCCCCAAAAGTACACATTTATTTTGACATTTCTTTTGTCCCTTCTCAAGTTGCAATTAATTTAGCACAAAGAAAATTAATTTAGCAAAGGGAAACAAATCTAAGCCTCTGTATGAAGACAATAGTCTGACAGAGAAATGCTTTCTCAATGTCAGGCCATGCAAACATCTGTCAAAAATCATTTAGGTGTGATTGACTATCTCTTTGGAAAGAAAATGGGCGATGCTGGGATCTTTCCACGTCTCAAACTGCCTGAATTTCTTTGCATGCAGGTACACAGGAGTTTATCCACCTCCATATCTCTTGCTCTTTTATTTTTTTTATTTTTATTTATTTATTATTATTTTTTTTTTTTTTTTTTAACGTGTAGCCAATGGTAAGGCTGTGCAAAGAGGAGGGTGACCGACAAAATCCACTGTCAGTGTCAGAATTGCCCACGCTCTTCCGTTTTCACTCAGAAAGCTGGGAGCTTTGATTGGTGGCTTTTGGTAGAGCTGCATATGCATGAGTGTAGCTGGATACAGAATTTGACCACTGCTTTATTAAATCATTATTTCATTATTAGATCATTATTTTACTACTTGTCATTACAGAAATAATTTTGTTCAGTCAATGAGAACTGATTATTGTGTAAGGTCAGAAGGTACCAAGAGAGATTATATATAAAGTTTCTACAATTCCCCAAGAAATTGTTCCCACCTCTGTCTTTTTAGCTAGGAGCCTGAAAACAAGTGCCAGTAATTGAGCAGGGCAGCCTCATTGCCAATGTACAAAGCACAATCTTCAACCCTAGAGGAGAATAGCTATGGCTGAGAGAAACTGAGACTGAAGAGAAATTGAAGCTGTATCTACTCTTCCTAATTAAAAGTTCAGTAGGAACACTCTTGAACAATTAATTATAATCATTTTTGGGTCCTGAGAATGCTTGAAGCCTAAATTAGATGATAGCTCTCCACCTAGGCATAATGCAGGAATAGGCAGAGGCTAGGATCTGTGTATGTTAATCTTTTTTCTGAAGGGAAAGAGTATGAACACAGGCTAGGTGCACTCTATGCCACAGAATGTCCTTGGGCACATTTCATTTGCCACCACAGGCAAATTGCCTAGTCAGGATGCCTAGAAGAATTCCTGCCTCCTTCCCAGTGGAATATTCAGCTTCTTGTTAAGAACAGGACCTACCCCATTTTCCATTCACAGGAAGCTGTGCAAATTCTGTTGTGAAATAAATGTTGTTTCCAAGCCTTGCTGGGAAGAATTCACCACATGGTGAAACCAAAATATGATTCTCATCTTCACTCCTTTATCAGTATACCTCATTAAGATTCTTCTTACGTCCTTTGGTATTCTTTCAGTGCCTGCCAAAGACAATTGCAATTCAGAAGGTCAGGAAGATGGCTTAAACTTGAGAATACTGAAAAAAGAATGCAAACTAATAAAAAAGCAGAATAAATTTCTGAACATTATATTAGCCTGCCAAATTAATTCTGCATTAAACAGAAAAAAAAAGAAAAAAATCTATGAGAGCAAGTTAAAAAAACTCTTCTAGTACTAGAGAACTTTTTTTTCAATATTTCATCATTATCATCATCATCCTAACTGCTTCTCTAGTCGTTATTCTGTTTCAAGTATGGTACATGACCAAGCAATGAACAGCTCACAGTGCTTATCTGTTTTGGACAGTACTTAGGACAGACCAGCAAGAATCAATGCAGTTCTGAGTTCCACAGCACAAAAGACTGACCAAAATGCCTGTGCTACCTTTCGCACACAAGAAGGTTTGGGGTATAAATTTGGGCCTGTAAAGCCAAGGAGGCAGTCATTTTGAGGTGAGAAAAATTTTGAAAAACTTAAAAAAAGTGATATGCAGGAATATGAATGAAATTTTGCTGCTTGGGACTTAACTACTCTGGCTGTAAGAAGATTCCAGTGTCTGCTCTGAAATCAGGATCTGGCATGTTCTGCTAAGACAGGTGTTTACATCCTTTCTTTCAAAGCAGTAAGCAGACTTCTAAAACATGATACTGAGTGATATGGCATATTTTTCCCTATAGTTGTCATATAGAAACAGACCTGGGAGCAAATCTCTGTTTCATCTTCATCCCTAGATGTATATCTTGACTCCTCCACTATACAATTTTGCTTTTTTTTTTTTTTTTGGCAATTTTGCTTTTTCAATGGAATCTTCTGTCCTTCAAGGCACAGTGGCTCACCTTATCTGTAGAGTGTTTCTGGCCACAACAGTCTCTGTCACTTGCCAGACTTTCTTTCAATATTTCTTTCAATATTTTTTGGCTAGAATTTCCCAGTACACTAAATATTTTATTCTGTGATTGAGATATCTCAAGGTTTATTTGTATAATAATAGGATAACAATAATAACAATATGCATTTTCACATTAACTTTTCTTGTCTTTAAACAATTCTATTGTGCAGCACTGCCTTGAAAATCACAGTTTTCTAAGTAATTTACATTAAAACCTTCCCCTAATTATAACCTTTTTAAAAAAATTGCTTAAACAAGAGTGAGGGGAAAAAAAAATATAGCGATTTTCAGCTATTCTGTCTCAAATCACATGCATTTCTGCTTTAAATGGTGCAGGGAAGAAAGGCGAGGGGAGGTGGGGGGAGAGGTGGGGAGAGGCGGGGAAAGGGGGAGGTAAAATTGTGTTGAATTTGTTTCACAGCATTAAGCATGAAATAGTCTAAGTAATCCCTATCAACTCTGGAGGGAGAAAAGAGAACCACAGTATGAATTTTTGAGACTTTCAGGAGGAATTGCCCCCGATAGAGCACCATCAATGAAGTGCTACTGTACAAAGCAGAGAATTTTAACTTTACTGAAAACTTCTCGGTCTGCACAACTCAGGCTTTTACATAGCTATGCTGCCCACCAATCTAGCATATTTAAACAGTACCTCTTTCTCCACTATCTGTGCACAAACCGCAACCCTGGGTAGGTGTATCTGTTACACAGCTGTTCACTGGTAAGGATAACAGCAAGATTTTATGCATTTCAACTACAGAAAGCACACAACACTGCTGGGATTTGGCTCAAAACCTGATCTGAGTGTGGAGACCATATATTTCATCACATTTATCTCTAAATTGGCTTCCTCAAAAAAGAAAAAAGAAAAAAAAAAAAAAAAAGAGTAGAATTTTTACTTCATATAGGTGCCCAGTGGCTTTACCTAGCGACATCTATTCTTATGCTAAATAGACTATCTGCCCTGTCATTCACTACTTTGTACTAATGACTATTATGACTATCAAATGTCCTGTGGAATAAAAATGAAGAAAGGAAGTGAGCAGTGGGGTATAATCCAGAGAGCAGAACCTAGGGCAATCCAAAGGCAGAATGATCCCAATTGGAAATATGCAGAATCAACAGAAGGCAAATCTACAAATGACCCCTGTTTGTAGGAGCAACTGTTCATCTTGTGTCTCAAACAATATTTGCTAACATAGTGAAACTCTGAGTTTGGGTCATTGGTCATTGGGTCAGATGAGAAGGACTTCAGTGAGTGACAAACTCAGAGGGGAAAACATCATGCAGAATGAAAACCTGCACAGTTCCCACTGATTGTTTAAAAACTGTTTCCCACAAGACAGCAAAGAGTAGGCACCAGGGCAGGCAGGAGTGGTATCACAGAGATAAATTATATGTTTTACCTTGCTCTCCCATATGTCAGAAAAATCCTCCAACCTGCACTTTTTTTTTTTTTTTCTCTAGGAACATCTTCC
>JAVCKT010100848.1:0-21394 GCA_032273925.1 Rhynchotus rufescens | reverse complement strand
GTGTTACTGATGACAGCAGCTAAAAGGACAGTCTTTCGTCCAGAAAAATCAGTGTTCAACTGAATGTGTTCAGACGTTATCCCCCCAAAAGCTTCAAAACCTCTTTCATTTCCTCATATTAAGTCCAAATGTGTGAACGCATTCAGTTAAAACATGCACTAGGGCTTGGGAAAGGTATAATTTACACTGCTGAGAGCCATGTGTCAGATATCCTCTTGCCAAGCAACCCACCAGGCACACGAGCCCGTGTCACTGGGAGCCTCGAGGAGCAGATGAGGATTTGCAATATACTTAATGCAGCCTGGAGATAATGGTTTTGTACTTACATTCATGCTCCTTTGAACCCCCAGCAACACAATAAAAAGGCGTAATTCAATTGTTCTCTTTTAATGAAGACCCATCTTAAGTCATTAGTGCAATTTATCTCCTCTTTTCGTTTTTTATTAATACTTCAGATACGACCATGCAGTCTATAAAAGTGGCTAAACCAAGTTTAATGCTGTTTGCCCATCTACTTTATATACTTCCCGGCACTTCAGAAGCACTTATTCAAGTAGATGGTTAGGTGAGTAAGAAGTGGATGTTTTATTTGATTTTATTTGACTGGAAATATTAATTTTGTTTTCATGTGGAATAATTTTGCCTCTCTTTTAATTTACCTTACAGAATGCAATAACCCGTGTCTGTTCCACCAGGGTGCTCTCATTATTTTCCCTTCTTATTTACAGGAAAAAATATGTTTAATTGTCTGCTCTGCTGTTCCATCCCAGCTCTGTATGAGAACTACTCTTTTCTCAATATCCATCTTCCATCTGAAATAAGATTAGAGATTTAGGGATTATGCTTGTGTTTGCACGGGACTCCCATCTTCACCACTTCAGGCTCCTTTGGTTTCATCCCTGATTTAGTTTATCAGTGTTTGACACAAAACCTGCTTTACAGCAGGTAAAACGCTTCCTGCTTTACTGCAATATCAAAGGCAACGCGGTGGCTTTGTTTTACTGAGGCAAAAACATCCAACTTTAGAGGCATTTTTAAGCACTTCTATTGTAAGCGTTTTCCTTTCCACAAAAAAAAAAAAAAAAAAAAAAAAAAAAAAAAAAGTGAAAACTCATGGATTTCAAAGACTTTTTCCTTTCCTGCTATGGAAACAACATCAAAGCCATAAGAGGGAAGGCAGCATAAAGCTATATTTTGAGGGGTTGTGAGGCATATGGAGAGTATCAAAGAGCCTGGAAGAAGGACTTTGTGCCTGGTGTAGACCAGAACGGAATAGTCCAAATCCCCCCATTCCGCTGCAAGGCAGCAGAGAACTTCCCCATGGAGGGAGAAAATTTCATAATCAGCTGAAACTGAGGGTTGTCAACATATGAGCTTCAAACTTTGGAGCCAAAGTCACTAAGAAAACACTTAATTTTGCTGTCCTGGAGTCTGCTGGGACATTTTAGGAAGATGCATGGGGTGAAAAGGTTGAAAAACTCTTGCGACTAGTGAAGATAATCATCTGCACTTTAGGTGACTCATAACTACTGCTTATTTCCCCAAATAAGACACCTTTCATAAAACGTAAGCAATTTCCTTTGCCACCTGTCTCTGACACTTGACAGTTGAATTGCAGGAAAATTCTTTAAAAGAAACATCCTCCACCTCCCATTAGCAAAATTGCTACGTGTGCAAAAATGCCCAAAAAAGGAAGCAACCAAAATAAAGAGGGGGAAAAAAAAAAAAGAAAAAAAGAAAAAAAAAGAGAGATTGTCTCTAAAGTGAAAAAAAGTCAATGTAAGAACATGCACAAAGCAGCTTTACAGATATATTTGGGGTAATTAGCCAGAGCTGAGCAAGGCCACAAGCTGTTCCTGCAATGCAGCCCGTGCAGATGAACGGTGCTCAGCTTTGGCTGGAGTCAAAGGAGAAGTCAAATTCTAAGAGCAACTAAGACCTTGACTGCAAGCCATTAAGATGCAGTGGAGAAGAGATGCTATTGAAGCTACTCGATCTTGAGTAAGAGCTGTAAGGAGTGTATCTGAGCCCTGGATTATTTAGATTTATGCTGCCATTTAGCAGTTCTGCAGTAGAAACTGTGAACAAGGAAGGGATACCTCTGGTGTGTTGAAATATTTGCAGTACAGTTGGCAGTGTCTGGCTAAGAAGTGCCACATTCTTTAGGGGTATCTTTACCCCTTTTAGCAAAACCTGCTTCTTTTTATCCAAGCATTCTTTAAATACTTGTTTATCCTTGATAGCCAATGCGTTTAGTGCCTTGAAAGCAGATTATTACCCTTTATATTCAAATATATATATAACATACAAGTAATAGTGGGGGCGCAGAGGGCAAAGGAGCTATCAGCAGAGAAGTCATTGCTAGACATGTATACATACATGTTTAGGTATATATAGGTTTGTATGTATATCTCTATGCATTTTAGAAGAAAATATTGCTTGTAAAGTACTATAACTCTCAATAGGGATCAACAGGGTCACTCCTAAGGGCATTTATGGCACCTTTTGCCCCATGCAGACTATGTTTTGGTGCAAAACCCATGACTGTCACCTTCTAAAATAGGACCAACCTAAAAAATGACAGTCAGGAGGAGAAACCAAGGTGCCCAGCTGGAGAGGATGAGAGGTTTCTTAGCTCATGGAAGCCAAGTGGCCCCAGGTTGTTCCCATCACCAGCAAGAGGGAAGAGAGGGAGAAGTGGGGTATATATTGTTCTGCTCCCAGCCTTTGAGGTAGGAGGTTGTAATAAAGATTTTCTGTGGGATGGTGGCAGTGCAGGTATGTTGGTCTGTGGGGATCCAGGAGGGTTTTCATGTGGGGCATCAGCTGCCTGGAGCAATAGCTGCCCTAGGACTCATCCTTTCAGCTGAGAGCAAACCATGTTTCCTTAAGACAGAGAAAGCCTGATCTTTGCATGGGGAAATAAAACAGCAGAGCGATGCCCTGGGCTGTATTCTGTTCTCCATCTCTGCCTTAATGAGGTTATTAGCTAAAAATGCCTGAGCTTTGGGGGGATTAGGGTAATTTGTGTGTTGGAGAGATTGCTTCTCAAGCATGGGTTACCCTGTGGATTGGAGTTTACACAGGAGCTACAACTAATGTTACATGGGTTGTTTAGCTTATTCTCCAGGTACCTTGCACATGTGTTTTTTTTAAGGTTTACAGTTGTGTTATAACTGCCCCTTTCAGGGTTGGAGCTTTGGTTTTTGTCACTGCTGCTATGTGATTAACAGCAAGCAAGGCAATATGTTTCCAAGCCAAGGCCATTAGGTTTTGGATGATTAAATACTTCTTGGTTTTCCAGATGGCAGTTCCTGTGGGATTTCCCCCTTTGGGAGAGCACGTGTGTGCTGCTACCTGCTTTACCCTTGGGCATAGAGAGGTGTGAAGGAAAGAGGGAAGCCGGCCAGTGTCACCTCCATCTCGAGCCTGCGGAGATAAATGGGCCACAGCACCAAGTTCTAAAGTTCAGGGCCAGACCCCTGAACTTGCTTGAAAACTCTGTAAAAAGTCAGCCTGGAGAGCAGGGAACAGGGCTCGAGATGTCACTTGAACCCCCCTACATTTACATTAAATCCTGATTTTTATAAATGTCATACGAATGTTCCTCAGCCCCATCCTTGTGAGGAGGTGACAGCGAGACTCTTCCTGCTCCTGCAGGTCTCCGACGCCTCCATGGGAGACGTGAAAGGCTCCAACGTGGGCACGAGGCTCTTAAATCTTCACCTTAAATCCAGGGAGCATCGGGCTGGATGGGAGCCCGGTGCCGGCCGCGCTGCGAGGACGGAGCCCTGGACATCAGAACCACTCTGATCTTTACTCCTGGTCCATCAAGATGATTCACTTGCCTTGCTCTAACCTAAAAAGAAAGTTTCCTGGAATGAAGCAATTCATAATAATCAAAATGTTTCAGCTGCGGACAGGAGCTGCGGCTCGTGTGAAAGGAAGTCCTTGAAGGAATTTTAATAGGATTGCAGGGCAGAAGCCAAGCTAAGATGCTTTTATACATCTTATATAGAGCAAAAAAATGTTTAGAAGGGTGATTCTTACTAATTGCTACCTAATATTCATTGAAATCCAGTTTTTTAGACTGGAGCTGTGAGTTGTGCTTTTGAGGGTTTTGTGATTGTTTTATGTTTGTAGTTGCATGCATATGTTTCCAAAAAAGCATAAGTTTCCAAAAATGTCTCTTCTGATGTGCATGTGCATAGCAGAAGTTTGCACGAACCTCATTCACAAGTATGAGAGCAAAAAGAACTCTATGTGGGATTTTCACCAAGAGTAAATTTAGTCTGTGCTTCCTAAGCTCCATCTATGGGTAGTGCAGAGATTGAATCAGAAAAGAACCTAATTTCAGCTGCCTAAAAGGTGGTTAGGCAGGTAAACCCCATTTGACAGAAACTGGCTTTCAAGAGCCCTTTTCCTGTCTCTTTGCAGGCACAAATGAAATGAGCCCAACCAGTTGCTTGAATCCAGAAGATGCCATTCTTAAAATGATGGCTGTGGCCAAAAGATGACAGGGAAGCAAGGAACAAACTGTTCTTTTTTTTTGTTTTTCTTCCTCAGCTTAAACACAGGCTGTTGAGCTCTTTTTTCCACATCATGATAGGCCATCAAAGAACTTCTGGCCTTGTCTGTAGCCTTGTGTAATGGAGCTTTCTAGCCCTATTTGTCAAATAAAAAATAGCATAGGAGAAAGATAGCACACAGAGTTTGCACATCCCTGAGCTACTTCATTTTTGTGGTATGTGTTTTTTTGTTTGTTTGTTTTTAATATAACAAAATAGCACCTACCTCCACAAATGCCCTTTTTGCTATTTAGCATGTAAAAATGAAGCTGAATCGGAGCAAGAGAGTGGCTTTTCTTGCTATTCCTTTGCCAGGATCCCAGCTGTAGCACCTGTATGCGCTCTATTTCTACCTCTTTATTTGACTTTTTAGGCAAAATGGAATATTTACACATATGTAGAGTCATTTTTCTCAGGGGCAGAGGGGCTGCTTGAACATGGCAGCACGTGACACCTTTCCCACGAGGTGGCCACGAGATAAGTTTAGCAGCAGCAGGAGTCATTCATTTCCCTCCGGGAAATCGGTATAAATGCTTAATATCCGCAGGTTATCTGCTTAACCTTCCTCTCAAGGACACATCAGAAAAGGGGGAAAAAACGGTCCTCGCTGTTGAATTACTGGCAAATTTTATATAAAAGCTTGAAGCCTTGTGCTGCTCGTTGTATCTTAGTGCAGCATTGAAATCCGCACGATCTCGCCACGGCCAAGAGCCCGGCCGAATTTAGAAATCAATTGGATAATTATAGTGATCCATGAGTTGTCATAGGAAAGACTAAACAAAGATGAATTTCTCCTTGCTCAGTAAATAAACAAACACGCGCCTTAGAAGGGATCATAAATTTTCAAGCTTCAGGGCATAAGCAGCCTCTAACTAATAGGGTTTCGGGAGAAATACTCGGCGAGATATACTGTTCCTAAAATAGACTTAATGGTTGCTGGCTTAACACAGGAATTGCTGAGCAAGGTTGCTCGGCCCTTGGGGATTTGGTGGGTGTTGTGATACCAGGGGTGTCTGCAAGGTCTTCCATTGCTTTCCATGGGTTTTCCAACCATAGGAAATGGGTCTCCACACGCTCCTGCTGATCCTTGAAGCACCTTTTTAAGGTAGGACCATGTTCCCCTTGATTCCACGCTGGACAAGTCGGGTTTTCCACAGATTCTTCCTTAAAAATCCTCAGTTTTTGAGCAGAAGATGCAGGAATTGTTGCTTCAGGATGAGAAGACAACCTAATACGCTCCCGGTCAGATATGAGGAGACAACATCTGCTGCTGGGTAGCAGCAGGCCCCAATACAAAAGTTGATAAGCTCTTATCAGGAAGTTCCTGGTGGCCCGATTCCAATGGGGAATGAAGATATTCCTCTGTTGCATCTGCCTTTTGCTAACACAGGCTGCTTGGTCTCTTCCTTTATCCTAAGAAAAGGCATAGGACCTTCCATAAACCATTTCAGTTAATCTTCATATACGGGGCAATCTCTGCTTACATCTTGGGAATCAGCCAAATTGTTTTCTCCTAAACTCCTGTTGGGATTCAGTCCCCCTTCATGGTTTTTTATTGTTGTTTTGCGGGGTTATTTTCTGGGTTTTTGGGTTTTTTTTGTTTTTTAATTGGGTCAGCTCTAATTGACATGTACAGCAGCAATATTTGAAGCAATAAATGGCTTTGTGCATGCTCATACATATGGTTGCAGAACTATTTATATATATGTCATACACAGGACTTCGAAAAGTAATTGCAGGAGTCGGGGTTATCTGCAGTTATGCTGCTAAATCCTCTTGCTTTCATCCTTTAAAGAAAAAGTGGCCTTTTGATGTGGTAGAAATGGGTGCTAAATGTTGCTTAAAGAGATAGAAATCACAGTGTGGGATTCAACGCCCGTCATACGCTATGTTGGTTGATGAAACAGTTATAAGGCTGCAAATAAATTTGTAAACGGAAAAAATACAACTTTTTGTGCATGTGGCTTTCCACTTGCCATGCAGATAATCTCCTGGCAGCTTGAGCTCCTATGGAGTGAGACCACTTCTGCATGCAATGAAACCTGAAGAATCAGTTTCCAGCAAGTGGCTTTCCTATTTATGTACAGTGCAGTTAAAGTTAACTACCTGAAAACCAGTGTATAATGTCTACAGATATGGAAATAATAAAGGGCAATTGCCTGAAGGCTTCAGTAAAATATTTCTGAGGAACCGTCGTTAATTGATGCTGGCTGAAACTAAGAGCTGCGTGCTTGAATTGCCAAAAAACATGAGCAATAAGAGAAATTAGTGGCATTGAAAATCACCATTTCTTATGAGGGCTGTGTGCTTGGAGCCTTGTATCCCAGGTCTCGGTGCCACCAGCAAGGCAGGAGGAGGGTTGTCTCGGCAGCCAAAAGGAGGGATGTTCCCAAGGGATATGAAGCAGTAGGTCACTGGTGTGACCCGGTGGGACAATAATATTCAGGAGCTTGTGGAGAAGTTGGTCATAACAAAACCTGCAGTCAGACTATTATTGAAGAATAAAGCAGAAATGAAAACATTTTTTTCCTTTTTTTTTTTCTCTCCCTATACTCAGGACTAGCACTAGGAAGACCTAAGTTAGAACATGGATTTTTCAGAAACATTTCTTGCTATAAAATAAGACCCATGAAATGGGTTAATTAGGAACACAGTCTCTCCATCCTGAAGGAGATTGTATTATACTGTAACTTCTCAGGTCTATTGGAGACTGGGGTTTATCAAACACCGGGAAAATGGGCTTGTTTTATTGTCCTTCTCTAGTAATTCAGTTATGAAAATATTAGAAACATTTTTCCATAGAAATGAAAATTTTACTTTCACCATAGAAAAATATCCTTCTGAGCTCTGCTGACGTCATTTGTAAGTAATGATAATTGTGTAATTTCTGGCCTATTATTTATAACTGTTGCTGTTGACCCCACAGAGTCTGGAGTTATTTCTCCTGGAACTTAATACCAGTTTTGGTGAGCATTGTTAGGGACAGTTGAGCTAATTGGTGATAGAGCCTGTGGGTTTTTGAGGTCTTTTGTTTGTGTTTTGGGGGGTTTTTTTTGCTTTTTTTTTTTTTTTTTTTTTTTTTTTTGCCTTTTTTTAAAGGCACGTGGTGTGCATTTTGCCTGGTGATCATGGGCTTCAAGCCCATGGTCAGGATTTACGCAGTCAGCACCCACTGTTCTCACAGTGACTTATCCCATCCATTCTAGGGCAGTAACTGAGGTAACTGCACTCCAACAAGTGCTTGCATCTTTATAATGCAAACTTGACAAATAATAAACTTGAAGGAATGTAATAATAGGGAAGGCAAGTCTTTGACCTCAATGATGATGAAGCTGTAAATAAATCCAAGTTTTATCACCTGATCACCATCTCCAGAAGTTGATCTGAGAATATTTTTATTTATTTATTTTTAAGATCAACTGTCTTTGGATTTGAGGTTGCAAACTTCCAGGCAGCACAGTCCATGGAGTGGTCATGGACAGGGCACTTCATTAGCCTTGGTTTTCCTTTGGGCTCAGCTGAGATGCTCATTTCCTTCCCCCACTTTACAATGAGATGCTTCTTAAAAAGAATTCAGTGTAGCAGTGCTGTGTTATTATATATTATTTTTAATATTATTGTTCAGCAGCAATGTACTTCGAGTGCATGGCAATTTCTTTGTGTCACACGACAGATACGAAAGAGAATTATTCAGAGATTATTAGGCAGCAATGCAGCTCGCTCGCTTTTGTGTGCAGCTCGTGTATCCTAAGTGCATGTAATTAGGACTAAAAACACCACTAAAGATTGAGTGGATTGTTGTCTGTTTCTGCTGTTCGGATTTATAATTGCCAAAAATAGAAGTATTTCTTGTTTTTAATTCTCTAGTGTTTTGTGTGTGGTTTTTCAAATACATGCAATTCTAAAATAGTTATAAGATTGCAAGGAGTACATTTGGAAAACATAAGTAACTCAACAGTCTCTTTTTTGAAAGAGACAAAGAGACAACCCTATTTTAGGTATACATATATAAACATATACGCACATGGCTGCTATTTTCACATTGCATTTCTGTGCTCTGTGCCATCCTGGCTGGATCCATGGTCTGCACATGAAATCATTCCTGTCCTATTTCTTTTGTAAAGGAGTAAAGGAAATAGCTCCCTTCAAAAGCACCTTGACAATCTCCAGCTTATTTCTTCTTCCTTTGACTTATTGACAGGGAGACCTCTTTCCTTGAAGCTTTATCTGGTTTTAGTGATTTTTTTTTTTTTGACTTGCACACAAGTCTTCAGCCATGACACCTTTGCATTTGCACCATGCAGCAGCTGGAAAATACTATTTCCCCTCGAATTTCCCGCAGGAGTGATATGCAGTGAAAAACTCATTTAATTTTTCCCCTATATCCTGTCTGCTTGGTATTAAATTTCCACCCTAATCCCTTAGTGGGCTAATTACTTCGGTTTCCCCCTGCTTTATCTCTTTCCCCTTATATATTTAAGGACATAGATATTGTTTTTAGTCCCTCCCAAGGTAATAATTCCCTTTTTAGTCCGCTTTTACTTGCAACATTTCTGCAATGCTGACATCCAGACACCTCTGCTTTTTTATTTGTTTTTTAGGGTTTTTTTTTGGTTTATTTTTGGGGGCAAGTTTCAGGGTTTCTAGGGTGCAAGGAGGACTGTGCTTCTTGGCCACGTTTTGACTCAGGAAGCCACAGCACAGACACCATGGGATATAAACCTGCAGTTTCACCCAGATCAATAAAATCAGCAATTTCTCCCTGAAGTGTGTTTCCTGAGAGATAAAAGCTTAAGTGTGGACTAAAGTTTCCATGTCTGCCTGAGCCTAGATCACTGCACCTGTTTATTATTTTAGGGAATGGTTTATTTTGATAAATCATAACTTATACATACTGATACCTATAATTACATCCATATATGTGTGAGGTTGAGAAGGAGGCTCATTTTTTAGAGGAGAACAAAACGAATTCTAGATATATTTGTGATAGAGGATTGCAAATAAATTTGCCATTACCGCAATGCACAATTTTACCTTTTGAGCTTCCAGATTTGTTTTCATTAAAATAATTTAGCTGCATATTTTCACAGGAAATCCCATAGAGAGGGAAGTCATAGAGAGTCTTGTTTGTAGAGATGTCGCATCAGCGGGGCAAGAAAACCCAATCATTCATCATTAAGGGAACAAAAGTTTCCCAGTTCATTTACTAGCAGCAGAACAGCACTTCAGCTTGACTTAAAACTTGGGGAGCAGAGATCTGCATCATCTGGTCCAATCATATCATCAGTTCAAATTAAGCTCTGTGGCAGGCTTCTTGATCAGATGCTGTATTTATACCGTGAGACTCAACCAAAGGATCCTTTTGCTCTGGAAGTGCCACAAATGCTAGGGATGTCTTGAGGATCATCTACATGTGTCAGCTACGCGTTGGAGCTGGGTTGGGAGAAGGGAGCTCAGGCAAAGCCAGCTGCACCTACCGGCTCCTAATCCAAAGGCTGGCACTGGGAATTGCATTGGGAATTAGCAGCAGCCCATAGGAATAAGCTATCTCATGCTTCTGCATCCAGGCTACAGAACTGGTGGCCACCTATGCAACGGTGTGGTGCACCAACAAGTTATCTCCCAAATGGGAAGAAGGGAGATTAAGCTCTCTGCAATGCACAGTAGTGACTTTTCCGTGTGTGTGTGCTGTGAACCTTTATGAAAGCAACATCTGCTCCCATTTGTATGTTAATTTTTTTTGGCATTTAAAATTTGGCTTTTAAAAAATCATCCTCGCTCTTCTCCCTCAGCGTGAGGAGCTGTGACATAAAGCAGGTGCTCTACCCAGAGCTAAATGAGAGCTGGAATTATCTTCTCACAGGAGTCACTTGAGCCATCGCAGAAATGGGGTGGCAAACGCCAGAACAGGACGTGGTCATAACATCTTAAACCCATTTTGCCAGATGAAATATCTTTGTGTATATTTTTACCTTTTTTTTTGGTTGGTTTCTTTGATTTCTTTTCTAGTTTCATCTGCCTCTTCCATTCTCCGTGTTATACTCTGTGTTCCTGTGCAAGGCTGTCATTGCAGAGGCAGAGCAAACACCTGATTCTCCATCCCTGCTGCTGCTGCCCCCAGAGCACCCAAGACCTAGTGCTAGTTTCTTGAAAGAGAAAACAGGTTTTTTCTCTCCTTCTCTTTTTCTTTTTCCCTCCCTCTCTCCTATTCAGGTTTTTCAATTTTGTCGAAAGGAAACATCTGCAAAATCGTTATGGGACTTGTTTCCACGAGTTCCTGAAGCTCATAAAATTACAGACACATGTAGGTAAGAAAGGGACCTCCAGGGGCCATCCTGTCTTTGGCTTAACACAACCAAACCTTTAGAATTTTATATGCTTTTTCCATTTCCCTCTTCCAGGTTTTGCTTTTTAGAAAACAAACGAAAACAGATTAAACACCTAGGGAAATGACTTAATAGCCAATCTCTTCTGATCTCCAGCAAGGAAGGTGCTGTCAAACCATGGAGGGATGGAAGGAATCCATCCCTATGGATGGATATGGATGAAAATAATCCCTATTTTCAGCAGTAACTTGGAAAAAGCAGGAAGGTCCCAGCTCTTTGCTTTGATACTTCTGACTCTTGCTTCCCAGGCTGAAGGTGAGTCTGCAGAGATGCTTTTGCAGCTGGAACTGCTGAGCAGAGACAATTTTATAAATTTATTAGTCAATTAGTATCTGTTACTGTATCTGTTGCTTCTGCAGTGAGAGCCACACATTATTTTAAGAATTGTGGTGATTTTCTACACCTCCTTTCCACAGATTATTGTTTCTATTTAACATGTTTTGTTCTGTCTTCTAAACAAAGCAAAACACAATATGTTAATCTGAGGGCACAGGAGGAGTTTCAAATGAGATCCAAACCTTTCTTTAAGGAAAATGGGCTAAAACTTTAACCATTTCATTAATACCTTAGTGTACAAACAGTGCATGGATGTCTGCCATTTCACATCAGGCCAGGACCAAAGAGAGGAGCCATCCGTTCAAGCCCTGATTTACTGCTCCTGGGTTAAGATGTGACCTGAGGATAATCAAAATTAATTCACCTCTCAGAAAATCTCTTCTGGAGTTAACAGATAAATTAGCCTCTGACCCAACTCTCTTACTTAAGAATAAAAATTCATTATAACCAGAACAGTATAAAACAGCCCTTGGTGGATCTTAGGGCTCTACTAATTGCTTTAGCCTGAGTTTCCTGCTCTTCAGGGAATTGGGAAAAAAACTATTAAAACAGCCAAAACAGTTATCAACAAGGAGCGCTGTTGAAATATAACATTCGTACTCCTCAAAAACTTAATATCTTAGTTCATATGGCTTCAAAATCTTTTTTTTTTTTTCTTTGAACCAAGCTTCTCCCAAATGAGATTGTCCCCCCTAGAGCTTAGGATGTCACAACTGGAAAGACTGAGGGTCGTGTGATGGGAAGGGGTATGTCTGTGTGTGCACAAAATTCAACCTATGGAGCAAAGTGACCAGTATAAGTACAAAGCTGTTGGTGTTGTGCAACATCTTGGCTCACAGGAGGATCCTTAGCTGAGATAAAAGCCACCCAGGAGACCCAGAGATCCTCTAAAATGAAGTCTGACGTGCTAGGAAACGACACAGTCAAATCTCAGGGAACACTGTGTCTGCAAACAGAGAAGACAGTCCTATTATTCCTTAATTTCAAGCGTTTTTCTCTATCCATCAGCACTGTAGCATTCCTGATGCCTTCCTTGGTGTCTTCCAAATTTCTTTTTGTTTGCTAATCTCCAATATTAACCTTCCTGCCATTCATTAGCCCATTATCCCCCCAGCCTGATCCTACCTAAACTTGAAGAGGGCTCTTGAAGTCATGTAGCCATCTTTGACTCCTCTTGTCATTTCACTTTGGTCCCACCACCTACTTGGAAAGCCACCTCGCCATGAATCTCTCATTTTTACTCAAGCCAAGGGCGTTTTGTAATTCCTTCCCCATATAATGAAATTCATCGACCAGAAAAAGAGTGATTCAGGGTTTACTGCAATTTTAATAAATGCCAGAGTCAACCGGTGTCGATCATGATAATTTGTGTCAGTTGGGTGCAGATGTGCGATGGTGACAGACTACTGGGAAATAAAATTATGGTAGAAATCTTATGTAAATACATGTAGATCCAGCAAATCCACCCTGACCTTCTTGAAAGCCTTTGGGTTATCCTTCCAGAGCTTTCATCTTCCTTCCAGTACGCCACTGCATTTTAATGGGAACAAAATAAAGCATGGCATGAAAATAAGGGTCATGTGGTAACCAGGTATGCTTGCTTGCTTGCTTAGAGAAAGGAAGAAACATGTTTGGTAGGTAGCCTCGTTACCTGTGGCATTTCCCTGGAAATATCTCAGGGTGACCAAGTTTGGTTTGATGACTCCTGGCTCTCTTGTCCTCGTGCACTGATTTCTTGGCTCCATCCACATCTATGTCAGGATGCCATGAGGGCTGGCGATGTAACAAGGGAAATTCCATCTTGCTGAGGAATTTCTCCTAGAAAAGTAGGAGGCAACCAGCCACTGTGGTGTTTAAGACGCTGGGAACAGTCAGTCTCCAAAAGCCTTTCGTGGTAAGGCTGTGTCTTCTAAAAGAGAAGCACCTCTAAATAAAATTGGTCTGTGACTCCTTAATGAAGAAAGGGGGAGGAATGAAAAGGAAATACTTGGAAATCTGCCCTAATTTAAAGATGAAGACAGCTTGAATGGTTGGGATTTTCTACTGGAATGAATCACACTAACTACAGCTCTTTTCTTTATCCAGGACTGGCCACAGATGGCTTCAAAAGGAATACCAGATACCCACCATCTTTTGGGTCTTCTGCGTTTCTCATTGGGGTCCTGTTCTGGTTAATCTTTAGATGTTTGCATAATATCGTATTCATTAATAGTTTCACGTCAGCTTATTCTGCACTTTTTCTTCCAAAATACTTTTCTGCTTGTGCACTTTAGTTTTTTCTTTTACAAAGTGGTCCACGTCAGCATGTTTATGATCTACATAAGCACTGTGCCCACTCATATGTTGCCTACCCACCCTTCTTCTCCCCCCAAATGACTCTGCTATCTCCCTTCTCATACCCTTAAATGGGACAGTGCTTCTGTTGGAGTAAAATTAAAATAGGCTGCAGAGGAACCACTGTGTTCTAGTCTGGTGCTTTTTGTTAGCTCTCACTTATCAGTTGATGCTTCCACTTCTCTACTGTCAGTGAATGACACCATCTGGCACCCTAAACAACTAAGCTGTACCTTCATCTCAGGATCGTGGAATGTATTACTTTTAATTAGTTTAACTGCGCCTTCAAAAAGGCTCTTCCTTTCTAAGCTTTCCTTCTTTCAGAAAAAGGAGAACCAGCTTTGCATTTTAATTGTGTCAGTAACATGCAATTTTCTGGTCTTTTCTCCTTCCCCCTAAGTTTAATTAATTTTGAGCAAATAATAAATTCTCATGGCTTTCAGCTCTGTTCCTAGATTCAAAATGAATACACTTCGTTGGGTAAAATTAGATTTGAGATCTCTTATCATCTCCATGAGCTCCAAGCCCTGGCCAGGAATCAAAATGCAAATGTCTTGCAGGAGAAATAGCTTGCTGCAGCCTGTCACGCTGCTGTAGCTGGATGCACGCCTCTCACAGCGTGGTCCTCAGCGCCTGTAATGATGTGACTGATTATTTTGACCTCCTCAATGTTCATATTTTCATCTGAGTGACCGTATACTTTCTGCCTAAAAAAACATACGCAGTGCATGAGAGTCCTGGCATATGAGTCAGGTCTTTTATCTGTGAAACATGCTATGAGCCCAGCAATCCTGAGCCGTATTGGCACAAGGCCAACGTATCAGTCCTCTCATTAGTTTCTGCTGCTGCTTTGAGGTTTAAGTTACATCGTTTCCCTCGTTTTGGAGACCAGTCCTGTCAAGGCCTTGGGCAGGCACCACAGTCTCTACTAAAGAAGCACCGACAAGACCTGCATAGCTGGATTTGCTCCTGGCAATTATTACTTCGGGTGGCAGCCTCTGCTTTTGAAAATAAAAAAAATAAAATTAGAGATAAGAGACAAACGGGTTGAATGTGATGCCCCGGTAGGCCGGAGAACTCCCAATGTGGAGACCAACACCGTATAACGTTGGCAGGCCGGGGTGGATGAAGAAATGAATCCTTATTATAAAGGCTGCGGGAGTCCTGATTTTAAACCCAGACACTTTTGTTTCACTTGGTGGCACTCTCTGTCTTTCCCCATGCTTGAGACATATAAATCTCCACGCAGTTTGTAAGGGAAGTCTGTTTACCAGTCATCATCGTAAACACGTAAAAGCGACCTGAGTAACAGCACGGCCTGCCCAAGCTGTGAGACTGCCGAAAAGGCCCTTCAGTGAACAGCCGTGTTTCTCTTGTGAAGAAAACACGTTCTGCCCTGCTCAGCAAGGTATTTTGCTTGTGTTTCAGCTGTCTCGCAGGTAGATTGCAGGCAAACCCCATTTTCTTGCAAATGGGCTGACATGGCCTGTGCTTCCCCCCTCCGCCAGCATTTGCTCTGTCACTCCTCATTTGCACCCAAAATCTTATTTCCATTTCTCCCCTTCAGCAGGGCAGCGTTATTTATTATTTCGCTTCCTGCCCATTATTGATTCCTGCCTGCAGGAGGGATTGCGGCGGCTGCCCGAGCGAGCGGGGCTCAAGAAACTCTTTACAAAAACTAGTCAGTAAGCCTGTCCCCTGGTCCTTTCAGGGTTGATGCTCAAGCGAGACATGGTTGGAAATCCCAGGTTCTTGTCATTGTGCTTTATTTCTATTTAATACAGAGAGATGAGAGGTTTACGTTTTGGTCCTCATACTGATCGAGGCCTTACACTGTGGCTCAGCCTAAGCTCCTGCTGCCTGTATAAAGTTACATAGCAGATTTTATGGTTCACGTGTGGCTTTCAGATCCACCTGTCCCATCTCAAGTTGCGGCCTTCAAGGCTCACAGAACTAGAGAGTGGCTGACGGGCCCGTATCTCAGCTGCCCGTGGAAAGCTCCGTAGTCCAGCTTGCCGTTGGCTTCCTCAGCGAGGCCAGGTCAGAGAGAGACCTCTGCTGCTTTCAGCAGAGACCTCCTACGCTCTGCTGGTTCCCTCCTTATAACAGAGATTAGGTTACAGTTGGAGCTTGGGAAATTAAAGCTCCAAGAGCTCTGTTTATTATTTGATTTTGTACTTCCCACCTACTGACTTAGAAGGCGGGTGTATGTTGGAAGTGCTGGTCCGATGCCTTGGGGAAATAAGCTTAAGGAAGCGAAGTTGTTCAATTTTGCTCAATTCAATTTTGTCTCATTGCTAGAGACAGGAAGAGAGCTATTAGGGATGGTGTTTTAGCAACATAAAGCCTTATGGTGTCTTCTAGTGTTATGGCCAATGCGATAATTTTAATCAAGGTTAGGGTTTGGGAATCTGAAACTCGCTGGTCTATGGGGCCTAGAGAATAAGGAAAAAAGCTGCTTACAACAGGAGCAAGTACCTTATGGAGCGTGTAATGGTTAGTGTGGGCATTATGGTCAGGATCAGGGAGGGAAGATGTAGATGCTAGAGTGTCCTGGTGTGGCCCTTACTGCAAATATTTTTGCCTTAACCATAGCTAAGGCAGCTGGGAGTTGAGATTGCTAATAGAGCTGAGGGGATTTGAATAGACCTTTGTCTATTGCCAGTGTAGGAAAAGACTTGCTTTGTTCACTGATGTTTTACATACAACAATTTTTATACTCCGTAATCTATGAGTTTATACAATAAAGTCGCGCATGTTATTTTTCTTTAAGCAGGAAGTTCCATTCTGGTAGCTTCACCATACTGCTGGAGTCAAGTGGAAACACTTATTCTTCAAATGAAATTTGCCTTTCTATCTGTAACATCTCATAAAATACCAGGGGAAAGAAAAATACAAAATAAGATTACCCTGAGGCATTCACTGTGCTAATTTCCATAATATCTATTAATATTATGAATGGTGTGTAGACAAGTACAAAAGAAAGTTTTTCTCTCTTTACCCTTGCATGCTATATTGAAGAGTCAGATAGGAAACATGAAGGTATTGCCACAAAAAGATATCCAATATAAGAAAACCTTCCTTGAGTTGGTTGTAGGAGGTGCTCAAAACAGTATATGTGTCTATATACTTGGTTGGAGAGAGGTAGTAGAGGAGGATATTTTTAACATATACAAAGACCTAGTCTCTGGAATTGCTAGTGAAAACAGTACAACCATCACTGTTTGCAGTACTGTCTGATGAAGTTCCTGGAATATTTCGTTGGGAAAACAAAGTGCAATACTTAAAGATCATGCAGAGGGTAGAGTATTGCACAGCAGGCTACTGGACACCTTCCTAAGCTAGACACCATTTTGCTTCTGGAACTGAAGTGATAATATTCCTTATCCCAAGTATTCCAGTTCTACCCAATCAATATTTGAAATGCCACCATCACATTTTGAAAGAATATTGATGAGTTGAAATCTCTTCTTGCTTAACTTAAGGTCTTCAGAAATTGCCAGTTGTTCTGCGTTGGAGTAAGGTTTAGGAGGTAATTCAGAAATGGGTTCTAACAGCGTTGGGTGTCGTACTAACAAAAATAGTCCAAAGGGAGTTTGATATGTGTGATATAAATGCACATGGACATTCAGTGCTGTGAAAAAATGTGTCTGTGGACTTCCTCCTCCACACCTTTAAGAAGGGTCCAAGCACTCTCCTGTTGTCTTTTATTTAATCCTGAATTGGGTCTGATTTTTTTTTTATTAAATATTTCTGAGTCAGAATGTTTCACAATATTTCATTCCACATTGATTGTAAAGTAAAAAAATGATAGGTGTCAGTTCTGCTCTGTAATAAGGACCCCAGAGGACACATACTCCCTCCAGGTGAGGAATGCAAAGGAGGGAAGGATATGGAAAATCTAAAATCATAGCTTCACATTGCAGTATGGACAGACTCCCCTGAACCAGCTAAGTTAAATGAACCTGAATTTAAACTTTTTTTTTTTTTAATTCAGTTTTAGCAGAAAACACAGTCAGAAGGATTGTGTGTTTCACAGCACACTGAAAGTATACTTGCACGTTCTTTTCTCTTTCTAAAGTTTCCAGGAATAGTTAGTGGTACTCCCAGCCCTGCCAAGGACATAGGTGACCCTAGGCACATTGCTTCTCTGTGCTTCACTTCAAAAACCTGTAAAGTAGATCTAATGTATCTGGAGATGGCCTAAAATTAGTTCCAGTGCCATAAAAACCTGCCATGTTTGCGCAAAGATTTACATTTAGCACATGACCCCCAGCCATCTCCTGGCTTCTCATTTTCATGAAAGAAACATCACCCCAGGACTTTTCTCTGCAAAGGCAGCACATCTGGCTGAGAAAGCCCCAGAGCTAAGAGAGAGTGTTCTGAGGAACACTCGCCCTGCTTGCATCTGCTTCCCTAGGTATCCACTAATGGACATTTTCAAGGACAAGCTGCTGGACCAGAGGGACCTTTGTTCTGACCCTGTGCGACTCTCCTTGTATTTATAGGGTCTTACATCCAGGGAGGAAATTTGCAGCTGCAGCCCAGCTGAGATGGGGCTCCAGGAGAAAAGACAGGCATTGACCCCAAATAGGAAAAAGGAGTGAGATGAAAGGCAAAGGCCCAAACCCAGATTTTGCTCTGGATTAAGACAGTTCCACTTAGTGCCAGTGAGCAGAAACAAGACCCGTGTAGCTCATTTCACAGTGTAACTGAGGTTGGAAGGCACCACTAGAACTCGTGATCCAACCATCTCGGGTTCCCTAAAGCCTATGGCGCTGTCCATTTGGCTACTGAATGGATGGACACCCTGGGAAAGCTGTTCAACCACCTTCCCAGTGGAGAGGTGGCTTCTGGCATTCAGAGAGAAACACGTGGAAATCTTATGTTCACATGAATTTCCATCTTGAATTGTGCACTGTTTGTATTTTTTTTAATTCATGTGGATAATAACAAGGGATATAAGGAAGGCACAAGGTCTCTGCTGCTGGTGCTTGCCTGGTTTCCTTGTAAAGATGGTAGATGTTTTTGGACACTGCTCTCTGCAAATGCTCCTTGAGCTTGCGCACATTCCCTGACTTGAATCCCACTTCTACTCCTATCAGCGGCTGTGCTTATAACATCAGATATGCAGTTATTACTAAATAATTGGCTTTAACTCTACCCTCTTGCATACAGCCTTTTGTACTGGAAATGTTTTTCCAGTCTTTTTTTTTTTTCTCTTTAACCAAAGTTAAGATTCAGCAAATCAGTTGTGCATTAAAATAAGCACTGGCTCTTTATTTTCTAAAAAAAGAATCCAATTAAATGGTGTTTGTTTATCTTCATGCAGAACCCAAACTGCTTGTAATTGAGCATATCTGGATTTCTATCCTAACTCTGTCTCTTCTTACAGTCATTTGACTTCTTGTTGTCCAAAAACACAACCCACAAGCATCTAACATCACCACGCAGCATTGCAAGAGCCCTTGTCTGCAGCAACAGAGCAGCAATTTGAGAAGTCTGGGCTCTCACAAACTCTATATAGATTCTATAACGTAATAAATTTGAGTAAAAATTTGAGTAAAAGGAGACAAGAATTCACTATCTTTGTGCCAGTGTCCTTCAAAAATCATTACAGTGATACTTTCAGAGATTATTGGCCTCATTTGTTATCCAGTTTTCCTCCGCTGCTCACCGTATTGAGCTTCTACTATGAATGTGTGTGGCTGAAGGGGTATTGGGAGACCTTTTTAAGAGAAAAAGAAGGTCAGTGTATTTTTCCAGGTCTACAGTGGCGATGTATTTCTATTTCAACCAATCCAAGCACCTAATCTTAGATTGTTTGTCATGGTTTACTGAAAAAATAAAGCTTCTGTATGGCCTGAAATAAAAGAAGAACATGAAAATATCTGTCAGGTGGGAAAAAAAAAAAAGATAAACATACTAGTTTCATATGAGAAGCCACTAGTAGCCAGTAATAACTTCTCCCAAGCAATAGCCATTAATTTTTCCGCTTAACTTAGACTAGACCTAGTATTACAGACCGACACAGGTCCTGTAGGTCCCAGATGACTGATGAAGGAATTGACTGTCCTGGAATTTCCTCATTGATATTCCTATGACCACAGGGGTTTATTGGGCAAAATAAGCCCCGTAGCAGAACCCTAGTGCTGATGGGGATTTCTGTGGTCATGTACAGAGAATTAGGGTGAGTCTAAAGATACACTTGACGTTTTCAAAGTGTGCATCTTTCATTTGCTTTGGACAAATTGCACTGGAAAAGCACACTGGTGTAATGCAAAAAAATAATTTAAAAGATTTTTTCCATCTTCTCAGCTTCAAAAAGCCAATGATGTAGCACATTTTGACAGTATGTGTGAAAATGGTAGAGTTAGGCTGAATCTTAATTATTTCTCTTGATATTTGTAAGAAAAGATCTGGTTTTCTGGATAGCACATTGTAATTTAAAAAATAAATAACATTTTAAATCCTTTTGATAAACCCAACTAGTAAATTGCCTTTTCCTACTCTATCTTTGTGGTTATTATTAACGTGTTTGCAAATTCCAGTAGATACCAAGCAAGGATTTTTCTAGCAGTTTTCCCCAAAATACCTAAACCATCAGGGCAGCAGCACTATAGTAATACAGCGTGTCTAATCACTAAAAAATCACTGGCCAAGAGAGAATTCAGTTATGTATCACATTTAGGATACCTTCCTTTTTTCAATTCAATGTCTTCTTTATTTCCTTTTAATCCTAGCATGTAGCTAATCTGTCTAGCTAAGAGACCAAAATAAGACTTCATCAAAAACTCACATAGCTGTTCAATAAAAACTCCAGTACGTGGGCACAGAACAGTAATTTTTGTGCCTGTTGAAACCTCAATCAGAAATCTACCACCTTCCAAAGCGAGAAGTCTTTCCATTTTTGCCAGTGCTGTAAAAAATATTATACTTGTGGCAAGAGTTTGTACAAAATAGGCCAAAACAAGATATCCTTGGACTGGAAAATTTAATTTAAATATCACCAGGCCCTACTGCTTGCTCTTTTTCCATTAGATCCTCGTATCTGCTGACCTACTGCATGATTCCTCTGCACATAACTATTTCTTCAGGGAACAGGGTGCAGCAGAAGTGTGCACCCTCACGTAGGGACCTTTCCCTCAGCCTATGGGCTCCTCAGCCCTACTCGGCCTGTTTGCCCTTAGGCTTACTGCCCCTATTTACCCTCGATAGGTAAAACCTGATGTTTACCCTTAGGCCTAGACCCTTACATCATTTAGACCCTTACATCATTTTAACCACTAACCTGAGAGCAGCAGAAATGATTATTGAATTTGATCTGCTTTTGTCATCTCTGGTATTTGCCTTAAAGACTTTTTTCAGCTTAAGTTAAAATCATCCCTGGTCAATCTCATTGGCATGCACTCCTCTACTAGTCATTTAATCAAAACTGTAGAGGTATCAAAATCACTTGCAAGATTGATCAGGAGAAAGAGAGAGACCCTTTTACCTTGGTAAGAGCAAGGCCAAGACATGATGCATCTAGAATGTGTTGACTTATGTGTCACAAAGAAGTAACAAATTTATTGTAAATTTTCATTTTGGTTCTGCAGAGTATATAATGAATAATAGCAATTGAAAGGCGCCAGCTTGAAAGACAGACAAGGAACAACTTATTATATACAGCCCAGAACTGCACACAGTACTGCAGGTGAGGCCTCACCAGAGCTGAGTAGAGGGGCAGAATCACCTCCCTTGACCTGCTGGCAACACTCCTCCTGATGC